>JAQQSZ010016137.1:0-11103 GCA_028646595.1 Phalanger gymnotis | reverse complement strand
TCTTAAGTCATTAATCTACACCCACACAGGTTTCACACCTGATAGGGCTTTGGGCCTGGGGCTTAGCACTTAACAGCTGAAAGTACTTTCACTCAAAGTAAACAAAAGCCAAACTCCTGACATGCTAAGGAGCCCATTTTGCCTTACCGACCCAATATCCATGGCATATGTACATACATTCATATGGATATATGTGTGTGTATATATATATATATATATATATATATATATATATATATACACACACATTTTACATGGAGAGAGAGAGAGAAAGAGAGAGAGTGGAGTTGAGTTCAGAGACTACTCATTGGCTGAATCCGACTCTCGGGAACTTTGACTTGCTCCATTTCCAACCTTGCCTTCTGGTTTGCTCTCAAAAGGCAATCTATTGGTCCCCCCCCTACTCCTAAAGGCTCATTATGCTACTGCCAAATATAGTATGGATGCTTTATTAAGAATAGCCATTACAGATAAGAATTGCTAATCTCAGGAGATTCACCACTCTCAAATTCCCAGAAGTTGCGTTGCAGGTACATATCACCAAGGCCAGAAAAAAAGAATGCTATTTAAAGGGGAAAAAATCAAAAGACAGAGAAAGAAAAGAAAAAGAAAGCCAGCAAAACTGGTTAACACCTGGGTAATGTCTGAAAACATATATAATCTTCTACATCTGGGAACTTCCTGCTTCAAAGGGTTAGAGAGAGACATCTTATTTCTTCTTTGGGATCATTCTTGTTTGTAATTCTGCATTATTGTTCTTTACATTTTTTACATTATTTTATTATTTGTTTTTATTGTTTTCTTGAATCTGCTTCTTTTCTTTGCACCTTAACATGTAAATATATGTTTCTCTATATTTGTGATATTCCTTTCTTCCTACTGCACAGTGATATCCTTTTATATTTGTCTACCACGGTTTGTTTTGACATTCCCAACTGATGGCCATTTACTTCTTTTCCACTACTTTGCTACCACAGAAGGTGTTGCTGCAAATATGGTGTCATACATGAGTGCTTTCTTCTTATCAGTGACTTCCTTGAGGTATAAGCGTAGTAGTCAAATCTCTAGGTCATCAAGTCTGTTTAGACACTTTATTTGCATAATTCCAAGTTGTCAAATGAATATTTTCACATCTACTGCCTGGTTTTCTTTCAGAAGAAATGCAAACTTGTAAGTTCTGACTCTGTAGCCCAGTTATTACTCCACAAATATAACTTAAAGATAACAATACCTTTTTTTCTGCAAAACATACTCATTTTTTATGAAATATATTGGGGAGTGTGCCAGTAAGGCAAAATGGGCTTAGTTTAACGGGTGCCCTTGAGGAGTTTGGCTTTTGTTTACCATGAAAGTACTTTCACCTGTGAAATGCTAAGCCCCAGGCCCAAAGCCCTATCAGGTGTGAAACCCATGTGGGCATAGATTAATCACTTAAGAGGGGCCAATTCTGGAACCAATGGGTCTGTGGACTCTGGTCTCTGGTCGTTGAGGCGGTACTTGAGAACGCCAGAGGCTTGGCTGCAAGGAGAGGCGAGAAACTACAGCTGAAAAAAGCCGAAGCTGAGCCAACCTGTGTGGACTCAGGAGTTCGAGTGAGGACTTGAGGGTGGTGAATATGATTTATGCCATCTTATTTTTCTGTGGCCTCCTGGCTACTCTTGTGAGGTGGGCCTACTGGGCCTGGAGGCTTGTGTTCACAATACTGGAATGGGGAGGTTGGTTCACTAATTTGTTGCTCTGGGCCCTGAATAAATTTTTTGTTGCCTTCTGCTTGGAGAATTCTGTATACCCAACGATTTCGAACCATTCAGATATGTATATGATCCTTTTTGAGATCATAAATTTGGCCTTTCTACTACAGGGAGTAACAAAAGAGTGTTTTCTGACATGAAACTATAAAGACTGCTCTTCACTGTTGATGGTGCTGCTTATAGAAGGATCTGTAAATTATTTGTTTCAGTCCCACAAGGCAATTTGGAAAGTTCTTTTGTCACTCATCAGGAGACATAGAATACTACTCTATGACATATTGACCTTTAGCCAGCCCCATATTAAGAGAAGCAAAGTAATTGTTTACTTAAAATAATAAAATAATTTAGTTATTTTCTTAGTTTAATTCCTCAATTGTTTGGAATAACAGAATACAATTTCAAAGTTTCCAGTTACCTAGAACAGAGAGCAAATTGTCTTTTATTTTTCTTCTCCAAATTAAAAATGATTTTGAATGATATGCCTAAGCCAAAGGCCACTTTGTTCATTTATTTTTCCAAAGAACTTTTTTTTTTACCTCCAGCCTTTTTTACCTTTTTTTGTAATTACTTCTAACATGTTTCATTTCTTTTTAGTTTTAATGCTATCAAGCTAGTTTCCAAAGACTCAGTTCAGTTCCTCTGTAGAATCCCATTTGTTCTGTTTCTAGTAAAAGCACCTAATGAACATCCTTTTTTTCTTCATGAGGTTAGGGGTTTCGTAACCTTAATGTATTGGGTGCAATTTCCTAAGATGATACTTTGAAAAGTTCTTTTTTGTTTGTTTTTCTGTGTTCTTTCTTGATTAGTATTAAAATATTCAGAGCTCTTCTGGAACACTTCCAGGAGAAGTGAAGTGGATTGAATGTAATTCCAGATGAAGTGGAAGTGATCTGAGAGTAATTTGGTGCCATACTCATGTTATACACAATGATATTAACCCTGCTTATGCCATCATTATCTGTTCATAGACAGGAAGGAACAGTCACAAAATTGCAATTATAAATTATGGACTGCAGAGGAGGTAGTATTTAAAAGAAGGCTCATACCCTTATATATTGGTTAAATCCTCATTAGTGGCAGACAGAATAATATAATCACAATAAACAAAGAATAAAGTGGTCTTCAATATCTGTTCCAGTTTCAGCAACCATCACAGTGATTGTCATATAGCAGCTACTTAGTGAAAGAAAACATAGACAGAAAGAACAAGAAAAATAAAGAAAATGTTTAAAAATCATGCTTTGATCTTCATTCAGCCTTGATTAGTTCTTTCTCTTGAAGTGCATAGTACTTTTTATCATAAGTCCTTCAAAATTGTCTTGGATCATTGTATTATTGAGAATAGCTAAGTCATTTACAATTGATCATATAATATTGCTGTTACTGTGTATAATGTTCTCCTGGTTCTGTTCACTTTACTTTGTATCAGTTCATGTAAATCTTTCCAGGTTTTTCTGAAAGGATCCTGCTCATCATTTCTTATATCATAATAATAGTATTCCATCACAATCATTTGCTATAGCCTGTTCAACTATTCTTCATTTGATGGGCATCCCATCAATTTCCAATTCTTTGTCACTATAAATGAGCCATTATAAACAGTTTTATGCATATAGATCCTTTCCTTTCAAAAAAATCCTCTTTACAATACAGATCTAGTAGTGGTATTGTGGCATCACAGGGTATGCGGTTTTATAGCACTTTGGGTATACTTCCAAATTATTCTCTAGAATGGTTGGTTCAATTCTCAACTCTACCAACAATGCATTCAGTGTCCCAATTTTCCCACATCTTCACCAATATTTGTTATTTTGCTTTTCTGTCATATTGGCCAATCTGATAGGTGGAAGGTGGCATCTCAGGGTTGTTTTAATTTTCATGTCTCTAATCAATAATCATTTAGTGCATGTTTCCCTATGGCTACAATTAGTTTTGAATTCATCTGAAAACTGTCTTCATATCAGCTGACCATTTATCAATTGGGGAATGACTTGTATTTTTTATAAATTTGACTCAGTCCTCTATATATTTGAGAAATGAGGCCTTTATCAGACATCTAATGTAAAAATTATTTCCCAGCCTTCTGCTTTTCTTTTAATTGTGGCTTCATTAGTTTTGTTTGTGCAAAAACTCTTTAATTTAATGTAATAAAAATATTCCATTTTCCTTATCCATAAATCTGAGAGATAAACTACTCCAAGCTCCCCTAATTTGCTTTTGGCATCACTTTTTATGTCTAAATCATGCATTATTTTGATCATATCTTGGAATACTGTGTGAGATGTTGATCTATGTCTAAGTTCTATTGATCTGCTTTCCAGTTTTCCCAATGTTCTTTGTCAAATGATCCACCACTCTTATGTTTTAGGTAGTCCAGGATTTTTTTAGTGTTTAGTATTTTATTTTTAAACAATATTTTATTTTTCTACAATTACCTGTAAAAACAATTTTTAACATTCAGTTTTAAAAAGTTTTGAGTCCCAAATTCCATCCCTCCCTTCCTTTCCTCCTTGAGACAGTAAGCAATCTGATATAGATTATACATGTGCAATCATGTAAACATATTTCCATATCACTCATTTTGTGGAAGAAAATTAGAACCAAAAAAAGAAAAAAAAAAGAAAAAAGAGAAAGAAAAGAAGGAAGGAAGGAAAGAAGGAAGAAAAGGAGAAAGAAAGAAAGAAAGAAAGAAAGAAAGAAAGAAAGAAAGAAAGAAAGAAAGAAAGAAAGAAAGGAGGAAGGAAGGAAAGAAAGAAGGGAAGCAAAAAGAAGGAAAGAAGGAAGGAAGGAAGGAAGGAAGGAAGGAAGGAAGGAAGGAAGGAAGGAAGGAAGGAAGGAAGGAAAGAAGGAAGGAAGGAAGGAAGAAAAGAAGAGAATGAAAGAAAAGAAAGATAGTGTGTTTTTTCTTTCTCTGGGGGAGGTTAGGATTTTTCATCATGAGTGTTCTGGTATTATCTTGGACCATTGTATTGCTGAGAAAAGCTAGGTCATTCACAGTTGTTCATAATACAATATTGCTTTACTATATACAATGTTCTCCTAGTTCTGATCATTTCATAATGCATCAGTTCAGGTAAGTATTTCCAGATTTACCAGATTGTTTTGATGATTACTGCTTTGTAATACAGTTTGACATCTGGTAAAGCTAAGCCACCTTCCTTCACATTCATTTCATTGATTCACTTGACATTCTTGACCTTTTGTTCATCTATATTGATTTTATTATTTTTTCAAGTTCTACAAAATAATTTTTGTTTTAAGAATGGCTTTGAGTTTCTGGACTTGTCCTAGTAGGTAGACTTCCAAGTAATTTATAATTTTTACAATTATTTTAAATGGAATTTCTCTTTCTATTTCTTGTTGCTGGACTTTCTTGGTAATATATAGAAATGCTGACAATTTATGTGAGTTCAATATCTGCAATTTGCTGAAGTTAATTGTTTCAACTAGTTTTCTTTTGGTGGGGTTCTATAAATATACCATCATATTGTTAGTAATGCATGATACTTTTTCCTCATTTCCTGTTCTAATTTCTTTAATTTCTGTTTCTCACATTATTGTAATAGCTGGAATTTTTAGTAGACTATTGCCTAATCATGGTGATAATGGACATCCTTGCTTTACCCTTGTTCTTATTTGGAAGGTGTACAGCTTCTTCCCATTATAGACAAGACTCACTTATGGTTTTCAATGGAAACTGCTTATCGTTTTAAGGAAAGTTCCATTTGTTCCTGTGCTCTCTATGTGTTATATTTTTATTTTATGGAATAAAATAAGCAATTCCATAACATAATATAATAAAAGAGAAGATTGCACATGAAACTGCAAATTTATTATGTACAACTTTGTATTCCTTTTACATATATAATATAGTTATCATGTGAATTTATTTTTTTTCTTTCCCATTTTTTCACCCCCCCTTTAGAGATGGCTGCCATTAGACACCAAAAGGTATGTACATGCATGTACACATACATACAAATATGTGTGTGTGTAAAATTATTCCATGCATACTACTATTTATCTTTCTCTGGATGCAGATGGTATCTTTCTTCACATGTTCTTTACACTTAATTTTGGTATTGATAATAATCAAAAGGACTTATTCGCTCAAACTCATTCTTAAAACAACATAGCTGTTACTGTTGTCTTGGTTCTGCTCATTTTGCTCTTCATTATTTCATGGAAGACTTTCCATGTTGGTCTAAAATCACTGAGCTCATCATTGCTTTTTTTAAGATTAATTTATGTATTTTTAGTTTTCAAATTCATTTCTACAGGATTTTGAGTTGCAAGTTTTCTCCCCATCCCTTCCCTCCTCCACCACCTCAAGATGTCATGTATTCTGATTGTCCCTTTCCACACCTGCCCTCCCTTCTATCGCCCCACTTCCTCTTATCCCCTTTCCCCTTACTTTTTGTGGGGAAAGATATATTTCCATACCCAATTGCCTATATATCTTATTTTCCAGTTTCATGTAAAATCAGTTTTTAACATTTGGTTTTAGAGTTTTGAGTTCCAAATTCCCTTCCTTTTTTTCCTCCCCCACCCCAGAGATGGCAAGCAATTCAATATAGGTTATACACGTGTTGTTATGCAAAACGCTTCCATAATAGTCATGTTGTGAAAGACTATGTTTCCCTCCATCCAATACTGTCTCCCATCTATTTAATTTTCTCCTTTGACCCTGTCCATATTCAAAAATGTTTGCTTCTGACTACCCCCTCTCCCAATCTGTCCTCCTTTCTATTATCCCCCCTCTCATCCCCTTTCCCCCTACTTTCCTTTAAGGTAAGATACCCAGCTGAGTATGGATGTTATTCCCTCCTTAAGCCAAATCTGAAGAGAATAAGGTTCACTCATTCTCTTTCACTGACCCCTCTTCCCTTCCAGTATTATAGCATTTTCTAGCCTTTTTTATGTGAGATAATTATCTCATTCTATCTCTCTTTTTTTTCCTTCTCCAAATATATTTCTCTCTTATCCCTTAACTTAATTTTTTAGATATCATCACTTCATATTCAACTCACCCTGTGCCCTCTGTTTACATATGTATGTATGTATGTATGTATGTATGTATGTATGTATGTATGTATATGTATATTCCCTTCAACTACCCTAATACTGAGAAAGATCTCATAAGTTACAAATATCATCTTTCCACATAGGAATGTAAACAGTTCAACTTTAATAAGTGCCTTATGATTTCTCTTTTCTGTTTATGTTTTCATACATCTCTTGATTTTTGTATTTGAGAGCCAGATTTTCTATTCAGCTCTTGTCTTTTCATCAAGAAAGCTTGAAAGTCCTCTATTTTATTGAAAATCCATTTTCCCCCTGAAGTATTATAGTCAGTTTTGCTGTGTAGGTGATTCTTGGTTTTAATCCTAGCTCCTTTGACCTCCAGAATACCATATTCCAAGCCCTCCAATCACTTAATGTAGAAACTGCTAGATCTTGTGTTATCCTGATTGTGTTTCCACAATACTTGAATTGTTTCTTTCTGACTGCTTGCAATATTTTCTCCTTGACCTGGGAACTCTGGAATTTGGCTACAATATTCCTAAGAATTTTCCTTTTGCAATATTTTTCAAGAGGTTATTGGTTGTTTCTTCCAGTTTCTATTTTACTCTCTGATTCTAGAATATCAGGGCAGTTTTCCTTGATAATTTCCTGAAAGATAATGTCTGGGTTATTTTTTGATCATGGCTTTCAGGTAGTCCACTAATTTTTAAATTATGTCTCCTGGATCTGTTTTCCAAGTCAGTGGTTTTTCCAACGAGATATTTCACATTGTCTTCTCTTTTTTTTTTCATTTTTTTGTTCTATTTTATAATTTCTTGATTTCTCTTGAAGTCATTAGCTCCTACTTCTTCCATTTTAATTTTTAAGGAATTATTTCCTTCAGTGAGCTTTTAGACCTTCTTTTCCATTTGGCCAATTCTGTTTTTTAAGGCATTCTTCTCCTCATTGGCTTTTTGGACCTCTTTTGCCATTTGGATTAGTGTATTTTTAAGGTGTTATTTTCTTCTGAATTTTTGGTGTCTCCTTTAGCAAACTGTTGACTCATTTTTCATGATTTTCTTTCATCCCTCTCATTTGTTTTCCCAATTTTTCCTCTATTTCTCTTACTTGATTTTCAAAGCCCTTTTTGACCTCTTCCATGGCTTGTGACCAATTCTTATTTTTCTTTGAAGCTTTTTATGTTGTATCTTTGATTTTGTTGTCTTCTTCTGGCTATATGTTGTGATCTTCTTTCTCACCAAAATAAGATTCTATAGCCTGAATTTTTTTCTACACTGTCTGCTCATTTTTCCAGCCAACTACTTGACTTTTGAGCTCTTTGACAAGGTATGACTGCTTCCAGATTGGGGAGTGCTCTGTCCCAATTTTCAGGGGTTTTGTGCTGCTGTTTTCCAAGCTACTTGTAGGCATCTGTATATTTTCAGTTCTTCTGGGATGGTATGATCCAAGGAGATATATTGCTCCTGTACTGGCATGTGATCTTGTTTGTGAATGACCTCAAGCACTCTTTTCTGCCTTGGAACTGCTGAGAGATCACCCTCTCCACAGCCACAACAAGCTCTGCCACACTAACACTCCTCCTTACCCCAGGACTGCTACCTAGGAATGTGAACCAGATTCACACAGAGGGAACCAAGAGAATCCTGACACAGTGCTAGCAAAGAGATCCCTGTACTCTGACACTGATCAGTAGCTTGATTTCTCCCCCTGTCTATGGGCTGGGAGCTCTGGAAGCAGCAGCTGCAGCTGCTGCTGCAGCCACTTCCGCTGCCCCTGAGATGGGTGCTGACCACAGCCTTCTCTCACCAAGGTCTAACAGAGTTTTCCCATTGACCTTATAAGTTTTCTTTGCAGATTTTGGGTTGAGAAGTCTGGAAACCACCACGGTTCAGTGATTCAGTGCCCTGAGGTCTGCTCTGCCAAGGCTTCTCTATCCTGGTCCATGCAGGTGTGGCCCCTGCTGGACTGCACTCCATTCCCAGCACAATGTGATAACCACTTTCCAGCAACCATTCAGATTTTCTTACCTGAGGACTTGTTTAACTGTCATTTTGTAGGTTCTGTAGCTCTAGAATTTGTTTAGGGGTTTGGAGCGATTTGCTGGAGAGCTCAAGAAAGTCCCTGCTTTTACTCCGTCATCTTGAGCTCATGATTTCTAGCATAGCAGTATTTCATCATAATGATATACCACAATTTGTTCAACCATTCTCCAATTGATTGGAATCTCTCCAATTTTAAGTTTTTGCCACCACAAAAAGAGCCGCTATAAATATTTTTATGTATGTGGATCCTTTTCTCTCTTGTAAGATCTCTTTAGGATGCATACCTAGTAGTGATATTGTTGGGTCAAAGAGTATAGTCAGTTTAATAACTCTTTGGGCATAATTCCAGATTAGTCTCCAAAATGGTTGGATCAGTTCACAATTCCACCAACAATGAATCAGTGTTTCAATTTTTCCATGCCCTTTCCATTGTTTTTAATATTAATGAGTTTTTCAATAAAAGCTTTTTTTGCATCTGTTGAGATAATCGTGTGATATTTGGTGTCTTCATCATTGATATGATAAATTATGCTTAAAATTTTCCTAATATTGAATCAGCTATAAATTCCTGATATAAATCCCAAACCTAACCTTTTCTTCATGGAGACAACCAGTAATAAAAGAAAGCGTGTTGTAGTGGATGGAATACTAGATATTGCATGTGGTTCCTTCAGGTATTGGGCCTCTTATGATACTAGATATGCCATTTGAATATAGTTGTTGGTGAATAATTAAAGATGAACACAAGTCCGAGAACCTAGGCAAGTAAAATGATAGGATGCAGTTATTCAAATTTAATCGATAGTATTCGGTGGTTCCCTAGGAAATAGATTTGGAAAACAGATTTGAATTCTACCTCAGCCATTCACTAGCTCTGTGATCCTGAGCAAATCACTTGAGCTCTCTGATTCACAATTTTTTCACTAGAAAAATGTGAATAACAATAATGTCATCTGCCTTAGATGGTTGTTTTGAGGTTCAAATCAGATGAGATCGATTGATAGTGTTGCAAATCTTAAGACACCATATAAATGTCCACTATACTACTTTTGTTTTCCTTTTTGAGATGCAAGTGACAAGCCAGATTTCTTGACTTCATGACTTAATTACCACAAATTGAGAACTATTCTTATAATAACAGACAATGAAATGTGACCTCTCCAAAATTGTCTAGTTTTAAATCAACTTTTTTTCTGGTGCTCTTTTGTATAAAAGAAAAAAGCATGGAATTTCCTTTTGTTTGCTTGTTATACAATGGGGTATCATTGAATACTATTAATTTCATTTCTATAACTGCATCCTGTCATTACACTTGTCCAGGTTCTCGGGTCAATGTTCCTCTTGGATCCATTTTTGTAAACTGGAGTTTTATTTCCTACTGCCCCAAGCTACATTCAACTTATGTCTACTATCATCACCGGTCCATGACCTGAAGAGGTGGCATATAATATTGTGCCCCTGCCCAAACCCTGATGGTATCAACATTAAATGGAAATTAAATTCCTTCTCCCTTTATTTTTATGTTCCACTTCAATTTGTACAAACCTTGGTTCCAAACATCATGTTCGTTGCAATCTGTCCTTTTACAAAGCACAAAAATGTCCCTGATGGATTAAGTACCTTTCATTTTTTCACATCACTTTTTTCTGCACCCCACCTGTGCACACAGAAGAAGGAAAGAATGGAATGTATTTTTCTGCCTTGAGGCATTCATCTGAGCAACTGGAAACAGAAGAATACAGCATATTGATGAGTACTACCATTCCTCCTAGATTCTATTATTGCAGTATTCAGCATATTCTGTGAAAGTGGCAGTTATAGTAAATTTTACCGTATCTTGGAAAAAGCTGTATCTATGACTATCTACATAATAGCAAAAAATAAATTGATTTGGTCAATTCAGTCAAGATATCATCAAAAGAGTGGGGAGAAGAGTTGACCCACATGTACTGATTGTGTGACAACTGATGATTTAATTCAGAATATAGCAGACACATGCCAATGGTGGGGAGCTTGGATTATTTGTATGGCAGGAAAACGTGCATTCATACAAGGAATAGAGCCAATTCCCTGAGGTATGGGGGTGGAGAGCATAGGGGCAATAAAATTGAATGTTTCATGATCTATAGACAAATATGATTTAGCTTCTAACATTTTTTTTAGTTGTGATTCGGCAGGTAGGTGATTTTCAAAGGATCTCCTTTAATGGTTACTTATGCCCCTCATTTTGTTGTCCTTTAAACTACTTCCTCCCACCCCACCCCCCAAAATGCTCTACCTTTGTG
>JAQQSZ010016136.1:0-11103 GCA_028646595.1 Phalanger gymnotis | reverse complement strand
TTTGTGTGCTGAATTAAAGTGAGCTTGCCAACCCCTTCACCTTGCTCTCCTTATTAAGGTGGATCAAAAGAACCTGTGCTGTCTGGCAGCTTTCTGGGTGCTGGCTGTGGGTGGATCTTCCCCCCCACAGAAGCTGCTAGCCGGATTGTTAAAACAGGAATAAATTACAAACACCTTAGACTAGCATTTGAGGCTCTCAAATATTTGGTTCCAATTTACCATTTTTAGGCTTTATTTCAAACTACTTCTCTTTATGTGCTGTGTATTCCAGCAAAACTTACTCTGCCCACTCCTCATTCTCTGCATTTTCTCAGGTCATACTCCATACATAGCATGCACTAACTCCTATTTAAAGAATCACATTCTACATGTTCAACTATTCCTCCTCTTCCCTGAAGGCCCATCTTTGGTGCTATCTCATTAGATGTAATCTTTTTTATGTTCTCCAGCTGAAAATTGTATCTTTTATCTTTAAAATGTTCAAGCAACATTTTTGAATTTCTTCTTTGCTCATATCACATTCTACCATGTGTGGATGCCTGTGTGTGTGTGTGTGTGTGTGTGTGTGTGTGTGTGTGTATGTTGTACTTGCCACCATTAGATGATAGTTTCCTGAAGGCAGAGGCAAGGTTACTTTTCATCTCCATGAATTACCAATATGTAGTATAATTCACTGAACTTTGTAAGCAATTAACATTTATTCATTGAACTAAGTTGAATGAACAAGATAATGTGTAAAAAAATTACATATATCAGAAATTGCTGTTGCCCTTCTGTAATAATCAGCTGGCTTAGGCAGAAAATTCAGGCATCTATTCACATACATAAGGAAACTGTTCATTACATAATAATTTAGTTGATGAAAATAATAAATTATATTCCCTATTTTCTCTTAAAGACAAATAATAGTCTGTATATTCATACCAGATGCTAAATCTTTCAGGATTAGATACAGTTATGTATTAATATTTTATGTTCCTCCTGAGTTGCATATACTTAATATCTATATACTATTTCTGTAAATACAGTTATGTATATTTATTGTATATTTTACAAAGACACAAAAATGATAGAATGACAATGTTTGAGGGAAAAAGAACTTTAGAGGTCATCTAATTAAACTAGAATGTCATCCTATGGCTAAAGAAACTGGCCCACAGAAGGGAAATGATTTATTCAACTTCATATAACTCTTAAATTTTTACAGAGTTAGAACTAAATTCCAAATATCTTGACAACAAATGTATCATTCTTTACATTTTAATCTTTCCAATTAGGAACCCCATACACTTCATATTTGCTACAGTTCATGAAATATTGTATCTTCTAAAAAGGTTTATAAGAATAAAAACATAAACAGTATGCCAATAAAATGTATAGTCCCTCTGGTGATAATGCATTAAGTCCATATTCTAATACTTTGAGGGATCTAATTAAATAGGTACTCCAATCTACAATCCCCATCATTTTACCTTTAACTTTGTACAAGTTTTGTCCATGCTCTTCTATTAATCAGATTTCATTTAAAGTATTATGTTCAATTCTGAGCATAGAGACATGAGAAGGGCATTGATAAACTGAAAAGCATCCAGAGAAGATCATCCAGCATAGGGAAGGTTCTTGAATTCATGACTAAGGAATTGGGCATGTTTATCCTGCAGAAAAGAAGAATTGGACACATGAAATCTATCTTCAAGTGTTTAGAGGGGAGGAGGGGATCTCTCATTGGGAGGAGAGATTACATCCATTTTGATTGACCCCAGGGAGGGATCAAACAAGGAGCACTGAGTGGAAATTGCCAAGAAGCAAATTTAGACTTGGCGGAGGTAACAAACTTCCTGACCGTAAGACCTATTCCAAAGTGAAATGTTTAGTGGCAAGAGATGGTAGCTTCCCTATCTTTGAAGGTCTTTGAATAGAGGGTAGAAATTTGCTTGTGGCATGTAATATAATATGGATTCCACTGGTATATGGGTTGTACTCAATGAATATTGTGGTGCCTTCCAACTCACAAATCCTATTTTTTCTAGCATTATTCCACATGTGGTCCTTACACCATGCTGTGGTCTTTCCTTAGAATTTTTTGAAGTTTCATGAAAAGAAGTTTTCCCTCACTATTACTAAATGAACAATTCATCTTCTGTTTTAGTCACACAATTTTCTGATGACATCTTTCACATAGTATTTTTACAAAACAATTTTCCCCATGGTCACTCTAGCCCCTTTTATTACATGGGAAAAGTGTTCCCTTCTACCTCTAGGCCTATGAATATCTTCTACAAATGCTGTCCTATTTCTTACTTATGACCTTTATTAAAGAGCCTATGTTGCATGTATAGGTTATTTTGATAAAAGTTTTATAGATGTGGGAAAATAGTCATATGGATTTGTAGTTATTGATATATTTCAGTCATTTGGGGAGCAGTAAAAAATAAGGATCATTTTTTCAAAGTATTTTTCTGGCATCTTCTCTTCCAGATAACTTTAGAGTCAATCCCTTAATAAATTCAGCACCATGTGATTTCCAGCATAGGGCTCTGTAATGGCAAGCATGGTGGGACTTTTTGTTGTCTTTTGTTTTGGAGTACATCTTGGCACTAAGGCAATCAAATGCCTTTGAATCTTGCCTTTGTTTGAATCAAGAGTCATTGAAAACAATATATATGATGTGGTTCTAGTTGTGATTAAAGACTTTTCCCACACCCTTTTTCTGAGTAGGTGCTAAGCCTCAGGTCTACACCCTTTTACTAAGTAGGCGATAAACTCCAGGGCCCTAACAGGGCATATATATACTCTGAGGTTAGCATTTTGCCTCTGGGACTCACTCATTCAAAGAATGTTCATGTGGAGACTCTGGGTAGCTGTTAAGGAGTCCCCTAGCTTTGAAAAACACAGATGTTGGTGCTCCTCTCTCTGGTGACTATGTATGTAATGTCTTTGTCAGACAGCTCGAAACCTGTCTGTTGATTTGTGTTTATTTCCTCTGTTTATATAATTTTTGCTTGTAATTTCGGTTTGTGTTTTCTCTGAACTTCAGGATGCTGACTTTTTCCCCTGAACTAAGTGAATTATATATGTATGTTTAATTAAAGTGAGATTGTAAACCCCTTAAAGTTGTTGTCCTTAGAAAAGCAGATCAAAGAACCTGTGCTAACAGCCCTCCTGTGTGCTGGTGTTATTGGTCTTACACCCCTACAGCAGCTGCTAGCAACATTGTTGTTATGGACCCCTATAGGTATGCTTCCTCTTATATCATTGCTGTTCCAATCCTTCCTTTCCTTAATGCTAATTTTGCTTCCTCATAGAGCAAACTGAGGACTATGATGTTACAGTTTTGTCTCAAAATCTTTACAAATCTTTTCCATCTTTCATCTATGCTTATTGGCTGAAGGAGTTTCTAGACAGTTTTGCTTTTTGGTATGGTGATGTCAAATATCCTTAGGAAATGTTAATGTGTTGTGTCAAAATCTATTCATTTATTAATTTCCCAATTTTCATCTTCACTATCTCAATGAAATAGGTCTAGTTAGAAATATTTTATTTTCAATTACATGGTATATCTTTCACTTTTAGTTTGTTATAGATTTTGGAAATTTCTTTACTATCTTGGAAATCTAACCTTAGGAAAAATACTTATTGGGAGATGATGTACATATGTGTAACTTGTAATTTCCTGTCAAAATGTAATGTTTCTCTTATCTTTTTCTTCCTTTCTTTCTTTGGTTACATTATTTCATTTTCATCATGTTCGGTGATTCCCAATCCGTTTTAAGGGGAAAACACTCAAACTACAGGTGTTTGACATGTTTATTTAAAAGCCTTTGGCCTCTCACTTCTTATTCCTGATACAAAATTTTCACAAAATTTGTTTAGCACCTATGCTTTTGACCACTTTTACACTGACATCACTGAGTCTTAAAGCATTTCCTTAAAGTATTAGTAACCCCCCAAACTATAATTCTTTGAAAGAATTATATCTGTTAAATCATAATCTGGTTGATATCAAGCAAGACAGAGAATCAGCGGGTGCATGTTCATTGAAGATGTAAGATCAAATGTTATGGGAGGACAGCTTGTCCAATTTGCTCATTGTACAGATGAGAGACAATGAGGTCAGGTAGGATAAGTGATTTGTCTAAAGCCACACAGATAATAATCTGAGTAATACTAATGAAGTGTCAAAGGTAGAATGGGAACCTAGGTCCTCTCACTCTAGCCAGTTTTCTTTCTGATGAAACACATCCTTGGTAGAATTCAAATAGAAGACTGACACCTTTATAGATGGCAAAATCCTCCACATGTTACTGTTTGCTCAAAATATGATGTCAATTGCATCTGTAGTACTGAATTCTCTACAACCTTGTCAATCCTTTACAGTATCACAGCCTTATGGATTTAGAGCTAGGATGAACCTTAAAGTCCATCTGGTCCGCTCCCCTCATTTTATAGAAGGGGAAACTTATAGAAATGTTAAGTTACTTGTTCAATATCACAATGTCATTAAATGACAAAAGCCAAGATTTGAACCCAACACTTCTTGAAAAGGTTCCTCTTAATGTGCTCTTGAAGAACGCATTGTAATATGTCAATAGATAGTGTGAGGGATGGAAAGGAACGGGGTAAACAAGAAGGAAGGAAAATATGAATGATGATTAGGAGACAAGGAGTAGTAGAATCATTTGGCTAGGAAGCAGATGAATAGTGGTAATGAGAGCAGTGGGAGATTAGTTTGGAAAAGTAGAATGTTAGCAAATTTGGAAGGGGAAATTTTCCTTCTCTCCCCCTTCCATCTTCTTCTCTACCAAAAAGATAAAAACAGCCCAAACACTTTGGGAGGAGGAGAAACTGATTCTGAACGTATGGCTTATCCATTCAGGAATATGAGGAATCCCAAAACTGACCACTTGGCTGAAAAGTCTATAATTCATTCGAAGTAGAAAATCTAACCACCTGTTTATCTGACTCTCTTCACTTATGGAAAGGAAACATGGCGGGGGGGGGGGGGGGCCTGTATCAAGAGTCCAGTGTGTTAAGGGGAAATTATCCTAACTGATCTCCAGGTGGCTGTGATCACATGGCTTTTCCTGATCTCAGAAAAATAATGTTCCATGGTGGACATTCCCAGTATTGAAGATAACTTAATTAATTCAAAGGGTGTGATGTTCTTGGGAGTCCTATGAGCACCCCAGCTTCTGTGTCCTTAGAATGGCTGTATCTGACATCAAAGAAAGTATCTGAATGAGAGATGATGACCATTGACAAGGATATTGGCCCAAGCCTGGCCATCAGTGAAGTCCCCAAGTAAGTATTAAAAACTAATTAGGAAACTTCTCAAACTGTTTTATATACTTCTAAATATTAAATTTCAGCCTCTCAAATTATTATAATCCAGTTGCATGTTATTGAATACTGTTATTTCTGTTAATGTGAGTGGTGATTCTTCATTTTAGCATACGTTTTTATGTACAGGAAAAAATATTATCTGTCCCATACCCAATTCATAACATATATTGAACACATTTGTTATTTCCCCAGTTTGGGGCTAACTCTAGACTTTCAAGCCATAATTTTAATATCTGCTAGGCACCAGGGTACAGGTTTTCAGAAGAGCCAATAAGTGTGAGATAAAGGAACCTTCCCTCACCAGAGGCAGAGTCCTTAGGATGGAATCTGTTCCACAAACTAAAATGATTGGTTACAGAACAGATAGTTGGGCAAGTGACAGAGCCCCTTTGGGCTCAGCTGAGCAATACTTCAAATATAGATCAGGGGAGGATTATAACCTTATTTTGTCAAATGTTGAAGATACTAATATTTCAGGGGAAAGATCACTGTTTCTGTAACAAAAAAAAAATTTGTTCAAATCCTGGCTCCATCACTTACTACCTCTATGGCTTTGCACAAATGATTTAATCTCTCTGGGCTTTAATTCCTCAGATATAATATGAGTGAGTAGGAGTAACTATCAGTAACTATGGTCCTTTATAGTTCTAAATCTACAATCCTATATCAAATATGTACACATATATACATATACACATGCATATATACATGTGTTTATATATATATCATATATGTATGTATGTATGTATGTATGTATGAAACCCCTGAAGATAGTCAACTAAAAATAAGATTTTGGCAGGTCTGTCCTAGGATGTCATATTGTTCTGGGATTTGGGGAAGGGTTGAAGTGATTACTATCTATTACTATCTAGTAACATACTATGTGGTATATTACTATACTATCTCAAAAAACTGGTGGGAACAATTCAGCTGCCTGACTGTAAAGGAATGAGAATGTCCTGTCAGTATTCTCCTACCCTCTCCTCTCACTACAGCATAAAGCCAAGGATAATTAGAGAAGCTTTTTCCCCCTTTAGGCATGCTCTGATGGCCGAACTTGACATATGCTTCACCTACCCCTGGATTCTCTTCACTCCTTCCTCCCAGACTCCCTTCTGCCCCACAGCAGAGTGAAGGAAATATCTCAATTATATACTCAGCAAAAGCCTGGTGATTACCTTTGAGAGTAAATATCAGAATGTAACAATGATGTGGTATAATGGGTAGAGTACTGATCCCAGAGTCAGAAAGACTCATCTTCCTGTGTTCAAATCTGACCTCAGAAACTTATGAGGTGTGTGATCCTAGGCAAGTCAATTAATGCTTTTGCCTCAGTTTCCTCATCTGTAAAATGAGTTCAAGAAGGAAATGGCAAAACCACTCCAGTATCTTGGCATAGAAAACACCACAGGACTCAATAACGACAACAAAATTTGGCAGTTTTCTCTCATTCTCTGGTCCTGAGTATTTCCCCAGCAGGAGAAAAAAAAAGGATAATATTAACAGGCAATAAAGGAGTTTGTTTACTGACCATTATAAACATTTATCACCTAGTTTATCCTCCAGACCTACTCTCTAATTGCTGCCTATTTAGAGTTATGGGGCAGGTTTACAGTATATCCCTTTTAGCAGACAATAATTTAAATGTCTACTCCACAAAACCTTATCATGGAAAAGGGTGGTATTTCAGTGTAACTAATAATTTAGCTCCCCTAAAATTAATCCTGGTTTAATACCAGAGATTCAAGATTGCACTGACATTGGAAACCTAAAGGATTAAAGAGAGTAGTTTGCATTTCACCCCAAGCCAATACGTGAAATAAGAAAAAATGGGTTCCCTGAATAATGCCCTGTGGTCCCAGAACTGCAAAGAGCAAAAGGTTATAGCTTCTGTAGCCACTCTGAGGCCTGAGCCATACAGAGCTGCTCTTTCTTATGACCAGTGATGAAAGAGATGGAATCCCACTGGAGAAATGTTCCCTGTCAGAGGAGCAGGAATAATGGGAGAACTGAGGAAAGGAAGCTTGACCATTCTGATGAGCCAAGCTCTAAGAAGTGATCTGTGTGGGCTTGGTGGGCAATTTATGGCTCCCAATAGTTCTCGGAGTCAGGGTTTTATTGTTTTGTAATTTATCCTTCTTAATCCCTGTTAAAAATTTAGGGGAGCCTCCCATAGGAATAAACTTTTCTCTATCTGCATCACCTCCACTTTCCTTTTGCTATTATTCCTATATTTGAGGCATGCTCTCCAGCTTACCTTTATACAGCATAGGCAAGACCATTTTCTTTTTCATTTTCATTGACACAGCTGTCAAACCGTACCCCTGGGTAGGTTGATCCTTTGATTAGCCGTCACTGCTTGCTCACACATACGTATGTGCACTGACATGCCCACCTCCACCCCCTATACACATATATATGCACACTGAGAAAAAGAAAGAGACAGGTAAAAAGAGAGACAACAGGGACAGAGACAGAAATTGGTCACAAGTGGCCATTTTCACTGTTGTTTATGAGTCCTAATAGTGAAGAAGTAGGTGGCAGGGAAGGAATAAGTTTTTGCATAGTACCTACTATGTATCAAGCACTGTGCTAGCATTATCTTCCCCTCAAGATAGGTACTATCATGTCACCATTTTACAGCTGAGGGAAGTGAGACAAACAGAACTTTACTGATTTGCAGGGATACGCAGTTAGTAAGTGGATGAGGTCACATTCGAATTCAGTTCTTTCTGACTCCAGTCCCATTGCTGTAGCTACTGTTGCCTTGAGGTCTAGGATCAGAAAATTTTTGTTGCATTGGCTAGAGTAGAGGTGTCCAAAGTTGGGGCCCTGGAATAACCTTAGCTGATTGTGGTTTGACATGCCCCTCAGGAGCGTATGCTTAAACCATGAAAGAAAGGTAAGATGGATAGCATCATAGCCCTCTCTGTATCTGTAGTCTATCAAGGATTTATCACCAGAGTAGTTACCAGATACCCTCCAACAATCCCTCACTCTGCTCCCTCTGGAAGCAGCTGAGGCAGACACCTTCCAAATTCCCTATCATCTATTCCCTCTTCAGTTTGTAACTGAAGACCATACCTCTCAGCCACAAAGTTTATTCTCCAGAGCAATAACCAGTGAGTAAGATCCAACATATGTGTTTGCATATACACATAGACTTTTTATTTTTCAGTGGAAAAGAGTAGCAAGTAGGCAAGGATGGCCTATGACCACATTATCTTTCCCCACAAACTCACCCTTCTACTAAATTTCCTTTTTTGTTTTAAGTTTACTACCACTCTTCCATTTATACAAGTTTTCCACCTTGAAATTATCCAGGCCCACTTTTCCCTTATGTAACATATGTAATCAGTTACCAGACATTATTTATATCTCTACAACATCTCTCCTGTGTCCCCTTCTCTCCACCCATGGAGCCACAAGTCCAACTTGGTCCCTCATTACTTCTCATTTGTACAATTTCAATAGCCTCTTAATTGGTCTCTGAACCTCAAGTCTGTCCTAACTCCAATCCTCCACACACCTACAAAAATAGTTTTCCTAAATGGCGTGATGTTTTCCTAAAAATCATGTCATGACTCTACTAGAGAAACTCTGCTGGCTCCCTGTTGATCCATGGATCAAAGATTTTTTCATCTTCATCTCATTCTATTTAATTTCTATTTTCTGTAAGTTTTATAAAATATATAATTATTAGTATAGTATACAAGTATAATTTATAAGTAACCGTACACTAATAATAAAAATTAGCATTTGTATAGCATTTCAAGGTTATAAAATACCTCATTTGTTTCTCATGACAACCCTGAGAGGTAGGCATCATTATGATCCTCATGTTATACAAAAGGAAATAAAGTTTGAGACAGTTAAGTGACTTGCCTAGGGTCATATAATTATTAAGTATCTGAGTCAGAATTTGAATTCAGGTCATTCTGTTAACAAATCCAGCATTCTGTGTACTAAAGCACCCAGTTGCATGTTGAGAAAAATAGTTTCCTGATGGAGTGCATAATTAAAAAAAAGTTAGATATCACTGGCCTGGTAAATAGCTAAAATAGTTGTCTCTCTTCAAAGTCATGCTACTTATTTGTTGTTTAGCCTTGGCATGATGATTCATATTCATAATGAAATTGTTTTATGAGCACATTATAATTTCTACCATTCCTTCACATGAAGAAACTAAGGTTTAAAGAGCTCTGATTTGCCCAATCCCACACTACTAATTCCTATTACAGCCAGTGCTAAAAGGTTCAGCTCACTCTCTGTGATACCCAACATATGGGATGGGGAGGACAATAAGAGGTCTCCTATAAGTGAAAAAGAGAAGTATTCTGATTACTTTACAAACTCTAGGACTTGGTGGCTTTATAACAAGGTACCCCTAGGTAGAGTAAGATTGAACCGGAGTATATTACCTAAAGTGACTTTCTTCAAAAGCAGTGAGCATTTTTGAGATTGAGATCCTATTCTAGAATAGAAATAGATAGAAATTCCTTGTATAGAAATTCCTTGAGTCATTTTGCCTCTTGCCTAAGTAGAGAAGAAGGTAGAGAAAAGGTAGTGAAAGTGGGTGCAGGTGGGGAGGGGGAGAAACAGGGAGAAAGGTGACAGTCAAAACCCTGAACCATCAGCCCAGGAAATTAACTTCAAATTCAACACAATTACAATAACAAGAAATACTATAATCCATACTATCATAAAATTCAGTCCTTTACAAACCATATCTAGCATTTATTTACCAACCTTCTCAGTTGCCGTGACCTACATCTCCAAACCACTTCAGCAACATATTAAATCATGCAATAGATGTCAATTTTATCCATAAATGTTCCATCTCCTTGATCCTACTCCATGTCTTAGTTTTCACATTTTCTTCCATCTTATGGTCTCTAAACCTATTCCTAGTCCTTCCCGGGATCTCTTCATTCAGCGTTACAGTTCCCCAATCTATTACCTTTGTCCTACTTTAATGTCTTCCCTTTACAATCTTGACCATAGAGTAAACCAGTTCAATTGTACATTCTCACCTAGCATTGACTCTCTTGCCTCTTTGTCTTACTGAGAGACTAGCTTTGGGTTGAGGATCACTCCAACCACCAGCCGTTTCAATGCCAGTGTTGATGAATATAGCTAAAGCAAGTCACACAATACCACTATTAACTGAGTCAATTTCAAGTTATCTAAACTCATTAAGTACATCCTGCAGAGCAATCCTTTATTCCTCAATGGACTCTCTATCACACTCACTTAAAAGACCTTTCCAAACCTTCTTGTCCATCCCTCAGATACCTAGACTATCCTTCCTCCTTCAAGTTACTCTTGCACATCCCTACCTATGAACTTCCTAAGAAAACATAGGGTATAAATATTGAGTTTCCTTATTCCTACTAATCCACACTTCAAAATCCTTTTTATGTCATTGCTCATATTTTCCTAATTTCCTTTAGATTGTAAGGAAGAGGTGGGTTTTTTTTCATTCTTGAACTTTTCCAATGTGCCTTTTATCTCATTCTCTTCCATCACTTCCTGTAGCTTGCTATATCAACAATTCATTTATCTTCAATCTTTTCATATATTCTGATATTCTCTGCTGGTTAAAAACATACTCTGTGGGGGGCGGAGCCAAGATGGCGACTGGAAAGCAGTAACTGGCGTGAGCTCCCCTCCAAGTCCCTCCAAAAACCTATGAAAAAATGGCTCTGAACCAATTCTAGAACTACAGAACCCACAAAGCGGCAGAGGGAAGCAGGACTC
>JAQQSZ010016135.1:0-11103 GCA_028646595.1 Phalanger gymnotis | reverse complement strand
AACGCCGGAAGCTCGGCTGCGAGGAGGGGTGAGCCGGGAGACAACTTCAGCAGTGGCGGTGGCAGCGGCGGAAGGTGTGGAAGCCAGAAGCTGCGGAAGCCAGAAGCTGCAGAAGCCAGAAGCTGCAGAAGCAGGGCTTACCCGAGTGCGAGCAGGAACGTGAGGCCAGTGAACATGATTTGGCTAAATACTATCTTGTTTTTCTGTGGCCTCCTAGTTGCCCTTGTGAAATGGGCTTTCTGGGCCTGGAGTCTTTTTGTCAAGATGTTGGAATGGGGAGGCTCATTCAAGTTTTTGCTGCGGTGGGGCCTAAATAAATTTCTTGTTGTTTTCTCCTTAGAGAATCTCTCATACCTTGCGATTTCAGACCATTCAAACATATACATGATTATATTTGAGATCATAAATTCGGCCTTCCTACTACATACGATCCTCTTTAGACTTCATTCTTAGTTTAAAAGAAGAACTGCTGCATTGCTTAAACCTATCAATGGCCAGTAACAGATGAAAACATCCTTGAATTTGCCTGTGTCTCTTTTTTTGGTAGAGATTCATGTTCATCCAACACTTTTAGGCAACAGCACTTAAGACCTGGCTTGAATTGCTCAAAGATTCTCCTCTACAGCAAAAATATTAACAAGTCTATGATTTATGCATTTTCTAATTGTTCTTTGCTCATGCAGATGTTAGTCAGAGTTCCATCTTTAGAAACAATCTCCAAGGCTTTCCTAAAGTAGAATTCAGACTTTTAGAGGGTCTTTCATAGTTTAAAGGATTGTTCAGGTTGGGAGGGGATGGTGGTGGAGGTGATTAGTGACTGTTTTAGAGTATGTAATGGAAGAGAAGTAAATTTTTAAGGGAATATTTTGAAATAAAGGAAGCAAGAACTGGTTATTGAAATAGCCCAAAATACTCTTTTGAAGGCATAGGTTTGAACCCATGACTCCCTACTCAGAAATTTCCAGTTGGTCTCATTGCCTCTCCTCACCTTGCCCTTCCCAATATGGTTCCTACCTACCCAGCTATCCTTCTTTCACATGACTCATAAGATCAGGAATTTTGGAATAGAAGGGATATGAGAAGCCATTGAATTCAATTGTCTCGTTTTACAGATTGGGATGGAGTTTAGGAGGCATCGTTGGTCACAAGGTAAGTGTCAGATAGAATTTGAACCCAGGTCCACTCTGTCCCTCATGCCAGGAAATATGCCTACTTTGGTGAACTCAAAATTCAAACCAAACTAGGTTCTTTCCCTCCTGCTCATGCTGCCTCTATGAGATCTCCTGTCATTGACACCATATTCATCTTCTGTGTACATGTAGTTGTTTCTGTATTGTGTCTCCAATTAGAATGCGAATTCCTTGAAGGCAGAGACTGGATTTTTGCATTTCTTTAAGTTTAGCACAATGCATGGCACATAGTAAGTCCTTATTAAGTGTGTGCTGACTAACTATCTAGTTGCGTGCATCCCAAACTTAAACCTGTCTCAACTTTTGGAATTCAGACACCATATACTTGATGTTTGGAAAGCTCTCCCTCCCATCATGGCACAGTTCTGTTAAGATCCTTCTAGTCAAACAAAATGCTTCAGCAAAGACAGTCATTCTAATTTAATATTGGTTGCTCTCCTTCATAAGTTCCCCACACAACATAAAACCTAGTTTTATCTGAGAACATTTTATTTTCTCTCTCCAAAAGATAGAATTATGCAGCAATTAACCCACAGTGCATTATCTCTTAATTGTGTGAACTCTACTTTAAATGTCTTGAGTTTCTTTGAAATTATGTTTACTATAATAACATCATTTAGTGTTCAAAGGGTACTTTACTCATCTTAATGGCCCTTAGCTTGCTGTGGAACCAGTAGAGATGAAAGCATTAGGCTCATGGCCTGTACTACTTTTTCATGACCACTTAAAGTCCCAAAGTGATGACAGTAAGTCATGCTCTATACATCCAGCCTATATGGTTCATTGCCATTTTCAAATGCAAATGTGAATGCTGACGCTAATTTATATTCATGATGACAGTTCACAACCCCAAATATATCCAAGCAAGCAGAGATATTGCAGCAACAACTAATGTATCAGAATAACTGTGACGTTAATATGTAAGCATTTTATAGTTTTGAATTTTTTACATCTATTTGTGTGATGTAGGTTATTGAGAGCTTAGGGAATTTTTATTTCTTCAGAACCAGTGGTATCCCATGATTTGCAACTATTTTGCATCACTAGGGAGATATTTGGAATTAAAAAGATTAGTTCTTGTTTGAGAAAGCAACTTGTAATAATTGAAAACACTGAATGATTTCCCATGGCAGAGGTACATAGGCATATTACTAGTGATCACTCATATGCAAGAGATGGCATTAGTGGTATAATCAAGGAAACATGATCCGAAAAGGATGCAGGCAGATCATGGAACAAGAGAGAAATTCCACAGACCAAGTGCTGCAGCAGTACCCATAGGATGTATTTTTGTAAAGACATAGCTGGAGACATAAAATGACGTGGGGCGTGTGCTCTTTATTCGACTCAGGAAGAGATGGAAAAAATTACAGAGAATTAGAAGGGGTCAGTTGTTGGAGATCTTCACCAATGGATAATCATATCACTGAAATCACAGATCTATAAAAGGTGTGTGTGTGAGGGGAGAGAGAGAGAGAGAGAAAGAGAGAGAGAGAGAGAGAGAGAGAGAGAGAGAGAGAGAGAGAGAGAGAAATGGGGGAACTATTAAGGTATTTTTCAAGGGTAATTTTGACTATACAGGATTATGACCTTGCATATTGAATTTAGAATCTAACCCCAAATTAAGATGAATGAACAAAAAACCCCATTTATTTATTAAAAACTTGCTATATGCCAAGCATTGAACTAAGCACTAGTGATACAGATAGAAAGCCAATACAGTCCTTACCTTCAAGGAGCTCACATTCTAATTGCAGTAGACAATACACATAAAAGAGTTTGAGTCAAATAGCATGAAAACATGCAATTGTCCCTTGGATGTAGAGGGTGTGACCTATTGTGTAAAGAAAAGACCAAGAAAGAGAAAAAAATGTTATGTTATAGGTAAAACATGTAGAAATAGTGAGGAGAGCCGAACCATTGTTAATGCTGGCATGAAGTGACCCCCTTTAATTCTGCCCATTCTTTCTCACTCCAAACATCGTATTTAGCCCCTTCATAACATGCAGATGTGTGGCTTATAACATACAATGGTGGCTTAATAATCCACATACAATGGAGTGTGTGGCAAACAGTAAACTACTGATCTACAATATACAACCCCAGAGAAATCAGGAGTTAAAAGATAAAAAAGGGAGTGATTCATAACTCTCTCCTTTCTTCTCCTTCCCCTTCATCACCTTGGATTCCTCAGTAATAGCCTTTCTTTGAACTTGCTAATTCACTAGAAAGAGGTCTTACTGTAGTATTTTCTCCTTGGTCATAAAATCTGGCCATAGGATTTCTTCCTTCTGATGCCTGAATGCATACATTGTTCCAGTCTTTTGACTCCAGCCAAATGAGGAGAGCACTGTTGATTATCCCTGTCCTCTGCACATATCACAATTGTACTGCTTAGTTCTCTTGGTCTTGATGCAGTTAGACATTTTCTTTGCGCCACCTTTCCATCACTGTAAGTATCCTTCATGGTTTTAGCTGGAATTTTCCCATTTTCTTTTGTTAGGTGGAGTCATTTTTTGATAATGGATGTAGCATGATGGAAAATTGTAGCTTCATGGTGCCTAAGGGTTAGCAAATTTCAACCTTGTAACGTATAAAGGAGGAAGCCAAGGCTGTCACCACAACACCTTCCAACAGATGCTCCCAAAGTGATGTCACTTTGTTCTTCTTTGACTACAAGGATGACAACCAACCTAAAGCATAGGTCTGGCAATGGCACTCCTCTACTCAAGAATCAACAGTGGCTTGCTGTTGCTCCTAGGAGAAAAGATAATCTTCTCTATTTGTCATTTAAAGATCTTCCAAATCTGGGGCCAACTTCTCTTTTGAAACTGACTTCTCATTATTTTCCTGTATGCATCCTATGGTCTAGCTACTCTGGTCTTCTTGTTGTCACTTGTACATATCATGTGATTCCCCAATGCCAGGCCTATTCATGGGCCACAACTTTGGCCGTTTGAGATCTCTAGCTTCCTGCAGCACTCAGCTGGAGAGTCATCTACTTCATGAGACCTTTCTAAATCTCTCCCCAGTGTGATGAGTTCATGGTCTGGATGCCACACTAAGACTGCTCTCTTCCTTTGGGAGACTTCTTGTATTTACTTATCTGCACCTGAATAATATGATAATAAGCACTGCACAGAGGACAATGGAGAGGCACATGCAATGTCTACCAAATTAGGAACTTCAAAGAAGAAATATAGTGAATGATGTCATTAGGGAAATGTAGGAACAAAAGAGAAGATGTGCTGTTTACATCTGGAAGGCCAGAGGTACCAGGTAAACAATCCCTGTGTTCCACTCATACCCTTGAAATGGCAGCAGAAGGCAAGAAAGGTCTCTGGGACTTGGAGTGGACATGCTGATAATATGATAGGAGCATGTGACAAAGAGTGGCCAGAGTGGGCAGGTAGTGATGATTTGGGGTGTGCTTCCTTCCAGGAAACAAGAAATGATATGCATCTCCCTGCTGCTGCCCTGTCCTTGGTAGAATGTAGTGACATCAAAGGTTGATCTTATTTCGTCTTTGTATTGCAGTTGTAGCAGAAGGAGAGTGGGATTAGATCTCAGAGGATCTGGGGTCAAATCCTACCTCTGACATGAGCTATCTGTGTGGTCTTGGGCAAGTCACTCAATTTTTCAGTGATCTAGGCACCTCTCTGTGACTGTAACTTGCAGAGAAAGTACTGGCCTGCATTAGCAGAAAGAATGTCCTCACTGCAGAGATCCCTGTTTCAATAAGATCACAGCTCCAGACCCTACGCCTACCCTAGCACAGTGACTGGTACTCAGCAAACATCCAATAAGTGCTCATTCCATTGAACCATTAGAGTTAATGCTGTTACTTGGAAGTAAAAACAGCTGTTTACGTGCAGGTAATGCAATTCCAGGGATCAAATTAGTGTCTCACTATTTTTAATCTCACAATTTTTAAGCCTTCCATTTGTCTTTAGGAGGAAAGATTCCACATGAATATTCTATAGACATGCAACAACTTTCATCTCAATAGCCACAAAAAGATGTATATGTATATATATGTCTGCAGATATCATGGTACTGAATTCCCTAAGAGGTTCCTAGAAATAGTTTGAGCCAAGGCAAGATGAATTCAGATCAGTCTAGCATGCAGCACAGTGCCTTGCATACAATGGTGGCTTAATAAATATTTGTTTTTGCTAACAATTAAATAAAGCCTTGGTCTAGACATCATTCACTACATATAAAACAGCCAAAAGCTGGAAGCAAATTGTGCCCAATAGTTGGAGAAAAGCTGAATAAATTGTGATGGAGTAGTGTAATGGAATTTTACCATGCTGTAATGAATGAGGAATATGAGGGACTTGGAATAAATGTGGGAAGCCTTGGATGAAGTGGCGCAGAAGAAAAAGAACGATCTTTGTGTTTGTTTCAGCTCCGGAGGATCTCAGATTGAGAGTTAGAAAGGTGCAAAGAAGCTTTTAATCCACCCTCTCCTTTTACAGATGAGAAAACTGAGGACTGGAGAGCTTCAGTGGTTTGCCCAAGGTCACACAGGTGTGTCCCAAGGTGAGAATTGAACTTCCGCCTTCTGCCTCCCAAACCAATGGTTTTTACACTGGACCATGCTGCCTGTCAATGAGGGTGACATGAATGCACAATCAAACTCCAGTCAAAAACAATGGGAGACATGAATATTAACTTGGTAGAGGTAGCCTTTTATTTAAACAAATGGTCAACTGCAAAAACACGAACTACCTTGTGCTATTTATTCGTCATAATTATTGCTTTACGTCGTTTTGCTCATCAGTTCTCAGAGAATGAGCTTGGAGATAATTTATGACATGTTTGGTTTTGTCTGCTGTGGCAAAAACAACAAAAAATCTCTCGAAAACCAAAGCAAAACGAATATTGGGTGAAGAATCATGAAATGTAGACTTTCAAGGGACCGTCAAGATTTTCTGGGCTTTGCCAGGATTAAATGCCACCAGTGACTTAGTGTACCTTGGGAAGCTAACCCATCTAATCCAACATTTGTTAAGCCCTTATTATACTCAAGACTCTGGAATTTAGATGCTGGGAGTAAAAAGACAGGACCTCCTCCAGGAACTTACATCTAGAGCTAGCAAGGACCTCAGAGGGCATTTATTGAACCTCCTTAATGTACAGATGAGTAAATTGAGGCCCACATAAATTAAGCAATTTGTCCAAGGTCGCACAAGCAGTAGATATTAGAGATTCAGAGTTTGATTATGGTGTCTGACTCCCCAGGATCTCTGAAGCTTCCCACTAGCTTCCTGATAATTTGAGGAGAGGGTAAGCAGTAACAAGAAGGGAAATCAGGGCACCTTTCCTATAGGAAGTGAGAGTTTAGCTGAGCCATAGAGGAAGCAAGGAATTCCAGAGGGAATTAAAAGGGAAATTGGCATGAATTCCTTAAGGATAGCTGGCTTTGGGTAAAAGGTAAATCCATAATCAAATGGGCTGGCTGTGGAGATTAGCTGGGCCAAGTTTACTGGGCACAACCTTCAGTCAAGCTCCCTAATGGTGGGCCAAACTGGTCTTCATTGTTCTTTGAATTATGTCCAGATATTAAAAAATTTGGGTGACATAAAATATTTCAACAGCAACCATTTCATATAATATCTATTTTATTTTTCCTTTGCTTTTTTTTAAAAAAAATAAACAAAACCTGAAACTCTGCCTGAGTGTAAAGGGATTTGTCTTGGTTTGGCTTTTAAAGTCATTGATCTTTCACAAAGTAGGAAACTTGGGAAGGATCCAAATGGGCTTGAGATTCTGAAAGAGAAAGAGCTTCCTGATAGAATTAGGAACAGACAAGGAGAACAGTACATGGGTGAATTTCGGCACCTATCTAGCATCCTCAGGATGCTCATGAATATAGCTAACTACATTCAGTGTTCCATCCCTTTGTACTGCAAGTACAAGTTGTCACTTAATAAGAGGCCATGTGTACAACAATAGTTGTTTGTCTATACTGTGAATTAAGAAACACACTGGACTAAAGGTTCCATTGAAAAATGAACACTCTCTATCCCACCCCACTCTCAGCTCACCGTATCGCTGCTCGGTTTGGGACACTGTTCTCTATGCTTTAACCATAACTAAGAGGTGACGTTATTTATCTGAGTTGAACCAGAGGATTTAATTTGGTCATGTCCCCAGAGAGAAACATACATTATTTCTCCTTAAAAGTATTTGAATAAAAGATACACACAGATGACTTGATGATGTTTTCATTTCATATGGTTTGTTATTCTAAGGTAGAATCTTCTGTATCTATTCACGTCCAGGAGGGGACTTCAGCTGAGCCACACATACACAGTTCAAAGATCCATTCTCTACCCTAATGTTTTGTTTCTTAATCAAGGATCTCTCGTTAGGCCAGTGCATGTTGCTAGAAGTAATTATTACCATGGTAGTGGAGTCCTATTTTTATGGTCAGGATTTGATTCCATATTCAATGCAAGCAGACTCTCTATGTGGCTAGCCTCTCCCTGAATCACCATCTACTTAGATCATTAGTCTATGATAATATTATGTGTAACCATATTTAGAATTCTCTGATCTTTATCTTTGGACTGCACCATTTGTATTTTTAAAAATGGTGTGCTTTTCAGATACATAAACAAAAGATGTTGCTTCTCACTCAATTGCACTGTAAGTTTAAGAATTGAGAGAATTTGGGGACTATTATTCAAGATCTGAATGAGGAAATCTAGCTCTGATACCTTCCAGTTAGGTTGTGAGATAAAATAAAACCTACAACCCTCACCTGTGGTCACTGAAGCCCTGCAGGAAATGGAATACTAAAAGCATTTAAATATACTTGTTTAGGGAGTAAGTTCTCAACTCAGCTCAGGTTTAAATTGTCAGTGTGTCAGGCACACATATCCTCCTGTCCCAGTTATCATGAAAACAGTGAAGGAAGATTCTGTAAAACTAGCAAACCATTAGACGACGTTTATCTAAATGTTAAGAGACTAGAGACATCATTTGAAAGTGCAGAATTTTTATTTGAACTACACAAGTCAAAGTTCTGTTCCCAGACCTCCAAAGCAGATCCACCTTATATTTTGAACACTGGATATTGCACATAACAGCTTGGCAGACAAGTGTGTATTCAAGCATGCCTACCTAGAGATACAAACACCAAGCTCCACAAAGAAACACAATTTGCAATGGGGTATCTTATTTACTGGGGCTATTTGCTGCAACTCCCCATCTGACATCCTCAAAATATGCAAGTTTAAAGGCATAGCTTTCCTTTAAAAGTAATTTCAATTGTAAATGATCAAGATATGAGGGTTACAATTTGAAACATAAACTTTATTGTGACAAAGAATTAAAAATAGTACATCTGTGAGAATTGGAGTGTGTACTGTAAAGAACTAGTCTGGAATCACAAACCAAGCTAATCATGTACAATAAAATGGAAAGATTTAACAAAACAATCCGAAATCCAATTTACTTGTTGCTAAATTTCCCCCTGACTGTTTTATATTTACAATCATCTGTTCTCATTGTGATGGTCTTGCTGAGGATTCGGGGAACTGGGGAACAAGGTGGGGGTTTGGAGGAGAGGGTTCAGAGGTCTGAAATGGGTAAGAAGAATTCTCTAAAGCTAACAGGATGTAAATGTCTTCCAGAAGAAATTCTTGCAACCAGCTTTGCGTTCTCTGGGTGCCATGGCTGGGTTTGAATTAGCAGATCTCTGAAGCTCCATCCGCATCTCGTCTGGTTCAGGATCGTTGGACAAATCCTCTGGTTCCAGAGCCTCATTTTCTGTCTGGCTGGGTTCTGACAGCAGTTCTGCCAAAAAGTATTTGGCCAGCTCCTAAATGGAGAGAGAAAACAAAATAGGTTGAGAGAGAAAGAAGGGATGAAGGAGAGAAAAAGAGAGAAGATTGAATATGGTGCCAAAAAATCTAGAAACTTGGTTATTCAGGGCAAAGCCTGTTATTGGGAGAAAGGCAACTCTGCCCGAATACCTAGGATTCTTATCAAATACCCAAGACTGGACACTTAAACCTAAAATCTAGCCCAGAATAAAAATGAAAAGTAGATTTCAACGTTTGCTACTGAATTCTAGTTCCTTTAAGAAAAGATAACAAATGTCTATTTTATCAAGTTCTCTACAGCGCAGTTGTTGAATCATATCCTATTACAGTGAACGTTCTTTTGAGATTTCCATCTCTTTCCAGCATTTTTATTAGATCTTTTTATCTCCTGATATATTAGGGTGCCTGAAGACTAGACGTAGACATTGATAATTTAACTAGGCAAAACAACAAAAAAAACAACAACCTACAGTTAGAAAAGGTAAATAATTTATTAAATTTATTAAAATTATTTTTAACTCACTGCTTAACTGTGAGCAGTGCGCCAAAGATTACTAAATACCTTTATGAGAGCGTCTCATTCAACTGTAAGCCACGTGAGGAGACTATTAGCAGCGGCGAGTGTGTTGGGGTAGTTTCCTCTTCACTTACCTTTTTCCACTATCCCCAGGGCTGCTTGGTGCACCTGGAGGGCGTAGTCAGCACCCGCACTAGTTCCAGCTGTATTTCAGCACCGAGGACAGTTCCACATTCCCTTTTATCCTCTCAGGATGCAAATGGTTAGCCCTGAGCTTGGTACCTCCTGTTTCCCTTGTCACTCCTATTCTCAAACGTACTGGCCAGCTCATCCCCCAAGCTGCGACTCAGCTTCTGGGAGGGACTGCCCAGGACTCCCTGGAGCATGGAACCTCCTGAGGGGACCAAAAGGGCAGAGTTGGGAAATACTGACTTGGGAAGTTCTTGGCGTCAGGTGTTTCTTCGGGCGTGCAAAGCAAACACTGGTTTACCTCCCTGAGCCCCGCCTGTCATTAGCTCCCGGGGCCAGTGTTTTCTTCAGAGCACAGGACAGGAAACTCTCCTCTCCCTTCTTCCTCCTCATCATTGTACAGGGTCACTTACCCAGTAAAACCTAACAGGGCGCGCCCTCGAACCTACCTGGAGCAGGAAGCGGCTGCAGGCTTGCAGGAGCCTGGGGGTTTGAATGGAGGGAGGAAAGGACAAAAACTGGACTTCACCATACCTGTTTCCCTGCTGCGGCGGCCAAAGACTTCTGCAGAAACTGGCGGAATCTCGGGTCCGAGGGAGCAGCGCTGACACTGCTCACCATCAAGGTGATGGAGAGCAGGGCCAGCGCGCACTGGAGGCGGCAGGACAGCATCTTCCCTGCACTTGAGAGGGCAAAGAGGGCGCAGCTCTCCAAACTCCGGAACCTTCAGGAGTGACTGGGCAGGGCCGAGGCTTTCCACCTCTCTTCTCCTGCAGCTGCTTGTGGGATCTCCTGGCGCATTCCCCCGTTTTTAAACTCTCTTCCTGACGTCAGGATAGGAGGCGCCCCGGATCTCACTGGCGCTTTTACGCACCATTAGCTTCGCGGAATCAATCACAGAGGTGATGGAAGATGACACTATCCGAAGGAGCTTAGTTAAAAAATCGAACAAGCTCACGCACAGGCAGGCGCGCGCGCACACACACACACACACACACACACACACACACACACACACACACACGCAGTTACACGCACAGACGCATCTGCACAGGCAAGCACTCAGGCATACACACAGACACTTAATCAGGCTCTCCTCGTTTGTGTGCCACGAGAAAGGAGCTCTGTGGATACGAAGGACGAGTGTATACGGGGTTGGAGGTTCGTCATGTGTCTCTTGTATGTAAATGAGAAACTAGGAGGGAGGGCCGTTAGAAGGTGCAGGTTTATTAAAAAGCACTGTACACCTTACTCCCAGCGTGGAATACCGCACTTCACAAATGCTGGGGAGTTTTCAAATAGTGGTATGGAGAGGTTGCTAAGGGATCGTAAAGGGGCTTCAATTTTTGCATATAAACGTAGAATTGGT
>JAQQSZ010016134.1:0-11103 GCA_028646595.1 Phalanger gymnotis | reverse complement strand
AGAATGGGGTAAATTATCTCACATAAAAGTGGCAAGAAAAAGCAGTTCTGTAGGAAGAGAAGAGAAAGTAGGTGAGGGGGAATGAGTGAATCTTGCTCTCATCAGATTTGACTAGAGGAGAGAATACCATACATACTCAATTGGGTATCTTACCCCACAGGAAAAAAGGAGGAAGAAGATAAAAAAGATAGAAGGGAGGGCAGATGGGGGTGGAGGTAATCAAAAACAAACACTTTCAAAAGGGGACAGGGTCAAGGGAGAAAACTGAATAAAGGGGGATAGGATAGCAAGGAGCAAAATATAGTCTTTCACAACATGAGTATTATGGAAGGGTTATACATAATGATACGCATGTGCCTATGTTGAATTGCTTGACTTCTTAAGGAGGATTGGTGGGAAGGGAAGAGGGGAGAGAATTTGTAACTCAAAGTTTTAAAAACAGATGTTCAAAAGCAAAAAAAAAAGTTTTTGCATGCAAGTAGAAACTAAGACACACAGGCAATGGTGCTTAGAAATTTATCTTGCCCTATAAGAAAGGAAGGGAAAAGGGGATGGGAGGGGAGTGGGGTGACAGATGGGAGGTCTGACTGGGGAATGGGGCAACCAGAATATATGCCATCTTGGAGTGGGGGGTAGGGTAGAAATGGGGAGAACATTTGTAACTCAAACTCTAGTGAAAATCAATGTTGAAAACTAAATATATTAAATGAAATAAATTTTAAAAAATACACTTCATAGGGCAGCAAGTAGATTTAGAGCTGGAAGAGGCCTCCAAGGTCATCTTGTCCATCCTCCTCATCTAGGATGTTAGCCCTCATGTGATGAAAAAGCATGGGCCCAGAGAAATAATTTCATTCGAGTCACATAGAGCTCAAACTTTTAAAACCTAGGACTGCTGCCTCCAGAATCCTCACTGACCATTAGGATAGAAGAGAGGAGGGAGGTCCACCAAGGTAAAAAAGAGTGAGTTAAATGGAGGCTAGAGGCACTGAAGGCAAACTATGGCCACTTCACAATTTTGCCATATGTTTGGGTCTGTCAATAGACTTTTACTGTCCCTAATTTCAAAATTATTTCCCATTATAGGATATTTCTGGAATTCTTCTAAAAATTCCTTCAGGAAGGAAGAGAGAAAGAGAGAGAAGAAAGAGAGAGAAAGGAAGGAAGAAAGGAAGGAAGAGGAAGGAAGAGAGGGAAGACAAGGAAGGAAGAAAGGGAAAGAGGGAAGGAGGGAGGAAGGGAGGGAGGAAAGAATTTTCAAATATTTTTAAATTAAATAATTTTAAGTACATATTTAAGTATGTAAATTTTAAAGTGAACATTTGCAAGATATGCCCTCCCATCAAAAGCCATTCCCATCTTTATATTAAATATGACAACAGTAGTAGCTGATAAATTACTTGAGATTTTCAATAGAATTGTGATCATAAGCTAGAAACCTCCAGACTCTATCAATATTAAAAATGTTCTTTCTAAGCTACATTTTTAAAAATATCTTCTTCTCCCCAAGGAACATTAAAAAAAGAAAATAAAAGCTCCAATCTGTTGGGTTTTTTTTTTGCAGATTCTCCACCTGTGTATCATACAAATACACACACATACATATATATGTATGTATGTGCATATGTTCCATTGCTATTGCTTTCAAATGGCAAATAAGGATTTAGCATTTCTTTAAAGCTGAGAGGAAGTTATGGCATAATGGACAGAGAGCTGGCCTCAGAGCCAGAAAGACTTGGGTTCAAGTGCTGCCTTTGATGGATCCTGGTTATGTCACCCTGGGCAAGTTACTTCATTTCTCAAGGCTCAAGGCACATCTCTAAGACTCTAGTTACCGAGAAAGTGCTGATTTGCATTGGTTGAGGGAATTTCCTCATCCAGGAGCTCCCTATATCATTGAAATCATAGGTCTAAACCTTATCCCTGTACAAAGTCATTGAAATTTTTATTTTGCTTAGAAACAACTCACTCACATTGAAATGCCAGAAGACTCTTTGTTAAATTTTTCAGGATCTAACAAGACCCTTTTTTAAAGTAACAACAACAAGAACACACACACACACACACATCTGAGGCATTATCCTATATAACTCAAAGGATGGAGAGAGCATCTTGCAACCCACGTGTAAACTTTCTAGGTATAGTATCCAAGGTGTCTTCTAAATACAAGCGTTTAACTCCTGAAGCCATGTGCAGAGAGGAGGAAAAATGTCTCTGCCATATCAGGCAATCTAAAAGCCATATTTCACATTGACAGGTTCAATCATGCACTCCTCCTCCGAGTCAGAATGGAACAAAAGGGGAATGTTAAACACAAGCTAAAAACAGGAGGGATGCCAAGTACAACATTTTGCTCAAAAGATTTCCTTCTAATACTGACAAAAAATGTCTCTTTCTTGTATGTTTTCAATTCCTCCTTCTTAAGCAAATCCTTTGATCTGCCTACAAAGATGCTTAGCCTCCCCCAGTTCCAAATCCCTTCAGCCTTCTGCCCCATTAGCAAGTTCCCATTGTCCCCTTCACTTCTAAACTTATAGAAAAAGTTATCTGTATCAGATGCCTCTACTTCCTCACCTCCCACTCTCTCCCCAATTCTTTGTAATTCATCTTCTCTCTCAATGTGTTACTGAAACTGCTCTCTCAAATGTCATCAGTGATCTCCAAATCACCAAATTCAATTGTTTTTTCAGTTCTCATCTTTATGATCTCTCTGTAATACTTAATAATGCTGACTCCTCTTCCTAGAGATTATCTCATCCATAGGCCTCAGAGGTACCACATTTTCTTGGTTTTCCTGCCAATCTGAACTCACAATCTTACCATCTTACAGGAATCAGAGGCATATACACTTACTATTTATTGGATTGTCAGCCCAAGCCAACTCCCCCACCAGCTAAAATCCCACCTTGTACAAGGAGCCTTTCCTAATTCTCCTTAATGATAATGGCTTCCTTCGGTTGATTATTTCCAATTTACCCTACATATAGCTTATTTATGCATAACAGCTTGCATGCTGTCTCTCCCATTAGACCGTGAGCTCCTTGAGAGAAAAACTACCTTTTGTCCTTCTTTGTATCACTAGCATTTAGCACAGTGTTTGGCACAAAGTAGACACTTAATAAATGTCTATTGACTGACAGAATCCTGACTTAGTCACACTGGTAAAGCTATGGACTGTGATATCACCTCTTTAATGTCTTCCTTTCCATCTCTTATAATAGCCAATGGCTTCTTATCTTTTCTCTGACCCTTAAATATGGTTATCTCCCAAGGGTGTGTCTTACTCTCTCACTCTCTACCTTCTCTCTTGACCACTCATTCACACCCAACAGTTTCAACTATTATTTCTATGCACACAACTCCCAGATTTCTGTTTCCTGGTGCTAATTTCTCTTCTGAGTTTCAAACCACCTACTAGACATGCTCTTCCAGTTCCTCCATGTCAACATGCCCAATCCCCCTTTAGTAGCTTCCTCCCTAAACCTCTAACACCTCCTTCTGACTTCACTATTTCTGTCTGTGCACCACTATTTATTCAATCAGTCTCTGGTACTTGAAAACTTGGTCCTACCTTTGACTCCTCTCTCCTTCATCTTCCATAGTTAGTCAATTACCTCATCTCACCAATTCAACTTCGACAGAGTCTTAAAATGTTAAAGTTTAAATGACTTCAGGATCATCTAGTTCAAACCCCTTATGTTACAGATAAGGAAAATGATAACCTGAGAAGTCAGGTGATTTATCTATGACCACACAACTACTGAATCAGAGAAGTAGAACTCAAAACTAATGTCTTTATAACACATTTGGCTTATTTTCAGCTCACCAGCCTGGATTTTTGCAATTAATTATTGGCAGGTAGTAGGATCAATCTGGCAGCTGTTACCAGAATGGATGACAATGGAAGTAGAAAGACCTGCCAGTGGTCAATTTCAATAGTCCAGACTATTGGTCTGGTACAGAGAACCGATAGACCCTACTGTCCTGCCAGTGGCAATAAGGTGACAGATGTCAGAAAATAAGTCAGATTTGTTATAAAGACTTTAGAGGATGGGTAAAAATTTTATTTGGTAAGCAATAGGAAGAATGTGTTGTCTACCAAAAAAAAAAAACCAAAGGCTTGGAATCAGAGGACCTGAGTTTTATGTCTTGGTTCTGCTATTTAGTATATAGATATTATTTTCTTTATAAAATAAGAGGTTTGAACTAAATGATCCTAAAGTCATTTAATCTTTAACATTTTAAGACAAAGGAAGGAAGGAAAGAAGGAAGGAAGGAAGGAAGGAAGGAAGGAAGGAAGGAAGGAAGGAAGGAAGGAAGGAAGGAAGGAAGGAAGAAAGGAAGGAAGAAAGGAAGAAAACAAGCACTTATTAAGCACCTATTGTGTGTCAGGTACTGTGCTAAGCACTTTACAACTATTATCTCATTTGAAACTCACAACCATTATTATTTCCATTTTAATGTTGAGGTAAATGAAGCAAAGTTTCATGACTTGCCAAGGGCCACAAAGCTAGTGTCTGAGGCTAGATTTGAACTCAGGTCTTCCTGTCTCCAGGCCCAATGCTTTATCCACAAGGCCATCCAGATACCTCTAGCAGTATAAGTACAGAACCTGTCTTAACTAAATTTTGCACTTCAGCACATTTTTCTAGTCTCAATAAATATCTATTGAATTTTAATAGTGGTAGCTCATAAATATGTATCACTTTCAGGCTTATGTACAACTTTCATGATAATGAGGTAATGCAAGGATTAGTATCATCATTTTAGAGATGAGTAAACTGAGGCTGAGAAGAGTTCCAACAGAAACCCACCTCTAGTCCATGTCAGAGTTTGTTCTCAAATCCAGGTCTTTGGATTCTGAGAATGATGTATTTCTACTACCATGTCACTGCCTGCTACATTTTGAAATCACAGTAGACATAACTATCTTAAATCAGAACCCTTAAGTGGTTACCCAAATCACTGTTATATACTGGAAAAATCAGACAGCAAACTAACCAATACAACAGAGTTTAAAGGAGCTTTGAAAATGCTTACCTTCAAGATATAGCCAATGTTTTTCTAGCTAAGGAAATTTTCAACTAGCTGAGAACAGAAGCATCTTACCAGGTTGTCAAAATTACTCCAAAATGCTTGAATTCTTCAAGGATTTATAATTTTGTTAGCGAAAGTACTCTTTCTACTGTCATAGAATTCAATACATACATACAATAATAAATGGTCTTTGAGGACTACTGTGACCAAAAACTTTATCACTCTGTAACCAATCTGGAGATGAGATGATCCAAGTTAAAATAATAAATGTCCCCTGTCTGCTAGTCATCTCTCGATCCACATAGATTAGGGCTCAAATCGTGGGAATATTTTCAATTTATAGTTTACCTTCTCTGGTAAATCACTTATCTTGGCTCACTATGCCTCCATCCAGTTTTTAAATCCATTGACTTGTGAGGTCAAAGAAATTCAGTTTTTACAATGCTAGCAGTCCAGGCAAGGACCATGGACTAAACAGTAAAATATTTAATCAAGAACAAATTTCAGAGTAAAGCAATAGAAAACTAATCTCATCACCTATTCCTGAGTGAATGCAATCTCATTCATTTTCCCCAACAGAGTAACCTGGGAAACAAGCCCCTAAAAGATAGAGCTATCCAAAATAGAGAAAGCATTACACAGTCCCTGGTATGGCCAGACTGAAGATTGGGAAACTTCACCCATGTAACTCATGAACCAATTCCTCACTCCATTTCTTTTTTCCAGTTAGCTTCTAGGAAGCCTTTCACAATCCCTCACACTCACACTCACACATGTACACATCTTCCTCCAGCCTCCCACCAAACACACGTACATATGCACACATACAACCAGAGTCTGAGCTCTGAGATTACTTTCCCTTTACTCTGTACATATTTTTGGTATGTTCACAGATGTTTGCATGTTGTCTCTCTAGAATGTAAGCTCCTTGAGGACAGGGGCCTCATGTTTTTGTCTCTCTTCACAAGAAGTTAGCATAATGCCTAGCACATAGTAAACATTTTGTAAATGTTTGTTGACTAAATGACCTATTGAGATCAACCCACAGTAGCAGGGAGATCACACAGGGCAGCAAGTGCATCATCTTTCCTATAAGCCATACTCTATACCTTATATCACCCTCCCCCTCAAAAATTTCCACAGCATTATATAAAACCTTTTCAATGTGTTCTTCACCACAGTTACTGGGAACCCCTGAAATGCACAGTTCTCCTTGAGGATCTTGTCCCACTACTAAATACTAATCTTTCAGTAACTAAGAAGTCATAAGATTATTCACCCCAACACACAATTTTAGAATACCAGCCCAATAGAAAATTATATAAAGCTCTTTTGAATCATCTTGCTTTGTTTGCTGACATAGGCTTTACTAAATAAACTAATATCAAAATAAAACTTGGGCCTAGAAAACATCAATGTCACCTACTAGTGTAAAGTTTCTAATATGAGGAAAGTAATTTACCAGTTCAAGCCTACTCATATAAGCAATTAAACTTGAGAATTTTTTTGTATTCTGCATGTCCATATAAAATATAACCTGTGTGATCATCTCTGAATTCACAAGATAATTGAGATATTTTCAATTTATAATTTATATTATCTGGTAAATCAATCATCTTGGCCTGTTCTGTGTAGCCCAAACCAGCATAAAAAATGGGATGCCTATAAGTCAACTCAATAAAATTTTCATCATTCTGACCATAAATGAAATATTCATTAAAAGATAAATAATACTTAATCAGGAAAAAATTCAGAATAAAACAACAGAAAACTACTCCTTACTCCTATTCACAAATGAATGTTACTTCCTTCCCTTTTCCCAAAAGAGTAGCCTGGGAGGCAAGCCTCTAAAATTTCTGCCTTCAAAATAGATAAAACATGGCAAATTCTCAAGCATGATGGCAGCCAAGTTTCAGAAGTTCATCTACACAAAGAAACCTAGATTGATCCCCTCTGGGAACAACTACCAGTCTACAAGTTTTAATTACAATTGTTCTTCCCTTTCCCTCCCCTCAGTATGCTTTTTGTAGGCAAGAAGAAAGCTGCACTGCTGCTTCCTGCACTGCACCTCTTTTCCCACATTGGGTACTGCCATCACAGCATATTTCTCTCCCAACCTGTACTTCAAGTACACAGCATCATGGAAAGTGTAGTCTTGGGGGCCGCTAGGTGGTGTAGTGAGTAGAGCATCAGCCCTGGAGTCAGGAGGACCTGAGTTCAAATCTAGCCTCAGACACGTACTAGCTGTGTGACCTTGGGCAAATCACTTAACCCCAATTGCCCTGCCCCCCCCCCAAAAAAAAAGAAAAAAAAAGAAAGCCTAGTCTTGGCTTTGCCCAATTAGGCCCATGCCTTAAAGCCAAATGCCTCATGGAAAAGGTAGCCTTCCTATCACATATACCTCTATTAAAATAATAAGCAGACTTATAGAATTGCACACAAAGAAATAAGTCTACAGGGCATTGTGGAGATTATCTAAAATTTTTAAAAAGACATTGCATCACAAAAAAACTGAAGGCCTGAGATATCTGATAGTTGTTCAGGTCTGTTAATTCTAGGCTACAAAATGATTCCCTTTCAATAATTCCTCAGAGATCCTCACCACCACCCCCCACAACTGTTGGTACATTCCCCTTTTAAAATTACTTCTTATTTATTTTGCATATATATGTATATGTGTGTGTATCATCTCTCACAATTAAATGTAAGATCTTCAAAGACGATAAATATTTTACTTTCTCCCTTTGTATTTCCAAAAAAAACCCACAATGATTGACATGTAGTAGGCACTTAGAAAATGCTTGTTGGTCAGTCACTGTCCTCGACAATGGCTTGAGATGTTTAAAGTACAAAAATCTCCATGATCTCTCCCAAATCACCATCACCCAACACTGCTAAATCCAATGTCTTTTCTCAGTCTTTCTCCATCTCTCCAAAGCTTTTAACACTCTTGACATTTCCCTTCCCTTAGACATAATCTTTTTCCTAGGCTTTTATGCCACTGCTCTCTTCTGATTCTCCTCCTACATTTATGACTGTTACTTTTTGGTCACTTTTGCTAAATTATCATCCATGTCTCACACCCTTTATGTGGGTGTACCCCAGAGTTCTCTCCTGGGCCCTCCATCTTGGGTGATCTCATCAGCTCCCATTGGTTCTGTGCAAATGATTCCAAAATATGTAAATCTAACCGTCAGTTCTGTCACGAGCTCCAGTCTCATATCACCGATTACCTGGATGGCCAGTAAGCATCTCAAACTGAGCATGTCCATAATAGAACTCATTACCTTTCCTCAAAAAGCTAACCTTCTTTCAAACTTCACTATTTTTCTCCACAGCACTGACCTCTTTCTAGTCACTCAGGTTCACAACCTTGGAGTTATCCTTTAATGACTCCTTTCTATTCACACAGTTACCATCTTAGTTCAAGCTCTCATCACCTCTCATCAAAATTATCACAGAGGCATCCTAACTGGTATCCCAGCTGAGATCTCTCTCTGCTTCAATCCATCCTTCATATGGCTGTCAAAATGATTTTTCTTAACTGCAGATCTGACCACGTAATATCTCTGTTCAACTCCAATGACTTTTGATTGTCCCTAGAATGAAATATCAACTCTTTTGCTTCAATTGTAAAGGCCTTCACAACCTGGCCCCCAATCTATCTTCCCAGGTTCATTAGACAACACTCTCTCTCATATACTCTTCAATCCAGTCACACTGACCTTCCTTTGTTCTTCATACATGACGCTTCATCTCTCACTTCTGTGACTTTGCCATAGTTGACCCCATTCCTGGCACGTATTCCCTCCTCACCTCTATCTCATAGAACCAACTCTTCCTTCAAGACAGCTCACATAGTACCTTTTACAGGAAGCTCTTACTGATCCCCTTTACTACCAGTGCCCTCCATCTCAAACTACTTTATATTTAACCATTTTGTATTTATTTTATTCTCTTTGTTGTATGTATTTTATTCTTTGTTATGTATATCGCATAATATATTCTTGAATATATCCTTGTTGTCTCCTCTATTAGAAGGTAAGCTTGGGGCAGCTAGGTGGCACAGTGAGTAGAGCACCAGCCCTGGAGTCAGTAGGACCTGAGTTCAAACCCGGCCTCAGACACTTGACACATGTACTAGCTGTATGACCTTGGGCGAGTCACTTAACCCCAATTGCCCTGCCAAAAAAAAAAAGAAGGTAAGCTCTTTGAGAGTAAGAATTGCTTCTTTCACTGAATTTGTATCCCTAGCATCTAACATAGTACTGGGTCTAGATAGATAGACAGATAGATAGATATAGATATACACGCATACACACACACACACACACAGACATATAGGTGTTTCTGAAATACTTCTTGATTAATTGATTTATTAATCCTTGATTCTTTACTCTCTCTTCCCAATATTGTCAGTTGTCAAATCCTACCAACTTTACCTCTATCATTTCATTGCATTTCTCGCTTTATTCACCCCCATACTAATTCATGCTTTCATGACCTCTTGCCTACATTATTGCAATAGACTTCTAATTGGTCTTGCTAACTTGTTTCTCTCCTATTTCTTAGTCCTTACTACTAAATTGATATTCCTAAAGCCCAGGTCTAACCACGTCATTCTCTTGCTCAAGAAGCTTCAATGGGTTTCCTATTGCTTCTAGTATAAAACAAAATCATTTGTCCGGCATTTAAAACTTCCCAAAATTTTTATAAACTCATCATATTACTTCTTTCTGCGTGTTCTATGTTCTATCAATATTGGCCTTACTGTTTCCTGTATATGATATTCCATTTTATCACCATTCCATCTGCAGTCCCCACGCTTTTGTACAGGCTTGACCTCATAACTATGAAGATCTCCTTCCTTGTCTGTGTCATAGAATCCCTAGTTTCCTTTGAAGTATAGGTCAGGTGCCATCTCCTAAAGTAGACTTTTCCTTATCCTCCCAATTGTCAGGTCCACCCACCCAACAACACTACCACCACTGCACTAACCCTGAGATTACTTCGTATGTATTCTGTTTATAGCATATATGTATACTCATATGCACTGTTGTATTGGTCCAGCAGAAGGTAAGATCCTTTAGAAAAGGGACTGTTTCATTTTTGCCCTCATATCCCTAGTGACTAACACAGTTCCTAGCATGTGGTTGTTGTTCAGTCATTTTCAGTCATGTTTGACTCTTTGTCACCCCATTGGGGATTTTCTTGGCAAAGCTACTGGAGTGGTTTGCCATTTCTTTTTCTAGCTCATTTTATAGATGAGGAAACAGGCGAATAGGGTTAAAGTGACTTGCCCAGGGTCACACAGCTAGTAAAGGTCTGAGGCTAGATTGGAATGCAGTAAGATGAGTCTTCCTGACTTCAGGCCCAGAACTTTATCCATTGCACCTAGATGCTCAGGCATATAGTCTCAACAAATGTTTGTTAAATTGAATGGAATGAAGTGCACATATTAAAATGCTCACAAGAAATGTACAATATAAAGGAGAAATGCCCTATTGTTAGTATTATTGTCCTAGTGGTCCTTGAGCTAATTTTTAAAAGAGAACTCCTGGGGTTTAAGACAAAATATGTTTTCAACAATATTTGCCCCATGTTGAAAGTTCCCTGTACCTCTGTCGGGTCTATTGATAAAAGGTTACTTTATTGGAACTTTCAGAACTCATCAATGAAAACCTGATGACTTTGCATATTGATCCTAGATACTACAAAGGAAAAAAAATGACTGAGCCAATAACTAATTTCTAAGAAACCAGTGGGAAATGGACCAGTTCCAAAATGACCAGAGAGAGCCCTGAAACTAGTCATCTCTGAATGAATCAAATAAATAGGACCCTAAAATCTCATAACAGCCATAATCTGTTATAAATAATTGGCTTAATTCTATCACAAGGATATTGTGTGCCAGGATATGATGTAGTGTTACCAATCCAATGTTCTTTTTTTTTTTAATTATTTTTTCTTTTTTATTTATTTTTTTTAATTTATTTTTGACATGTTTGGTTTTCAGCATTGATTTTCACAGGCGTTTGAATTACAAATTTTCTCCCCATTTCCTCC
>JAQQSZ010016133.1:0-11104 GCA_028646595.1 Phalanger gymnotis | reverse complement strand
TTTCTTTCTTTCCTTTTTTCTTTCCTTCCTTCCTTCCTGTCTTTCTTTCACTTGCTTTATGGTAAAAGTGTGTCCTCCCATTTATGATCAGATGTTCTTCACTGAGGCCTAAAGAGAGGAGAGGGAAGATTGAATCTCACCATGAAGCTCAAGAAAGCTCATAAAAATCTATAAAGTAAAACAGTGATTGACTCCTCTCTCTAACCAGAAAAGGACCTGAAAGTAAGGAATTGGAGGGGCAGAGGAGATGAAAAGAAAAGGATGCTGAATTTTAAGGAAAAAGGTATACTTCTTACCCAAGTGTACCCTACAATAATGGAAGTTCTATATTTGAGAATGTATTTTGGGTTAATCATTCACTTCTTATTCTGAATCAACCCAGCTTGCTTTCCTGACATTCTACTGTTGAGGGATTTAGTAAAAATGGGAAGAAAGAGTACAAAAAATGACTCTAAGGTTTTGATCCTGGGTAACTGGTAATGTTGTTTATATGATAGGACTTGAGTTGACATGCAAACTTTTAGAAGATGATCATAAATTAAAAATATCATACATTTTATAAAAAAGAGGATGACCATTGTAAGTGACAGCATTCTCAAAGCAGGAATACAAGGCGGGGGGGAATGGCAAAACTCTCAGTGACCTCATCTATCCTAAAGGATTGTGTTTTGGGGGTCAGAACTGTGTGGGCAGAGTTTATTTTATTGTATTTTTGCCTTTGTTGTTGTTCAGTCATGTCTGACCCTCTGGGACCCCAATTGGGGTTTTCTTGGCAGAGATTCTGGAGTGGTTTGCCATTTCCTTCTCCAGCTGATTTTATAGATGAGTAAAGTGATGTGAACAGAGTTAAATGACTTGTCCAGAGTCACATAAGTACCTGAGGCCAGATTTGAATTCAGCAAGATGTCTTCCTGACATCCACTGCACCAGCTAGCTGCACAGCTATTTGTGGCTATTTACAAGCAAAATCATGCTCACATTTGATATAGGAGAAATGACTGGAGTCAGAGGACCTTAGTTCAAAGCCCTCCTCTGCTACTTGCAAAAGTTATTTCTCCTATTAGAGGTTGCTTTTCTCATCTGCCAAATTAGGAGGATGATACTAATTTATCTCTGTAGTCTCTTCAACTTTATCCCTCTGTACCAATGAGATTCAGAGTCAATGTAAATAGTAACTGTTTCTCTTTTGGCCAGCAACCCAGTGGGTCTTCCCCTCCCAGTTTGATTTTTTTTAATCAAAAGAGCCATCCCTTGACTCACTTCTTAAAGAAGCCTATTCACTGAATGGGCATAACCTCACTCAAAGTGAGAACCTGAAAGGACCTCAGCTTAAAAGGTCCAGGGTCTCCCATTTCATCCTGGGCCATCTCCAGTAGTCCTGGTGAATATCAGGCCACTGGACATAGATGGCTCTGGAGGAGAAAGTGAGGCTAGTGACCTTGCACAGCCCTGCCTCATTCAAATCAAAGTCAATTGCAAGTCATGCCATCATCTCCCTGATGTCATGGTCCTCTTTGAGAAAGAAGGACAAACCACAACACACAAGCTGCATCGAAGTGGGGTGAAGGCTGAAGCTGAATGAAATGTTTTCTAAAAGAATTACTTGAGACTCTTAATTTCTACTTGTGATCCTGTCAGATTTATCATCTTTCTTAAGTAAAAGAACATCAAGACCAATATTTTGCAAAGAGAAGACTGCTTTTAGAAAGTGAATAATTGCTCCCTATCCCTTTTTTAAATTTGGTTTGTTTTGGGGGTGGGAGCAGATCTTTAGTTTCATTGGTGTAAGGAACCTGCCAAAGAAACTCCATCTATCAATAAAGACTGGTGACTTTTCTAGAACTTTTAGTGTTAGGAGACATCTCTGGGCACTCAGGTACCCATAGGTGACTGACTTCCCAGGAACACAAAATCAATACATCTAAGAAGTGAACTTGAACCTAGGTTGTCCTAATTCTCATAGCAGCTTTCTATCTGCTTTTTAAGTTACTGTATTTGTATTTATTGTGCTATGAATACCATTGTCACAAAAAAACCCTTCAGGAATTACATTTATGACATTTCCCAATTAAATTTTATTCTATTATTTAGACTATCATATGTGTAAGTTTTTTTGAGTCTCTAATCTCATTTGTGTGTGTATCAACTTGCATTTTTGTATATTCTATGGGTAATCATAGCCAAAGCATTCCCAAATTAGCTGAGTTCTTGAGAATGAGTCTTTTCACACTTCATAGGGCTGAGGTTTGTTGGTAACAGTTATGGTCTTCATTTTTGAAGCCTTTCCATCCTAGTAAAGTGATAATTTTTTGACTTATTTCAGCTCCTTATGCCTACAAGGTGACAGCATGCCAATTGATATCATCCAGCCAAGTGTTTAAATTAGTTGGGAGCAATATCTGAATTAGTCATCAAATGGTACTGTACTTGAGCTACACATCCTTCCTCCTCCTCCCTAGTCCTCTTCAGTCACTTACTAGTGAAAGCATAGGTGTATTTACATTGGAGACTCAAGTTGTAATATCCCCTCTGGTCACTGAAAGGTACTACTCAAGCCTACAAATGCCTAAGTTGTTAACCCCACTAACATGTCATTCATTGCTTGATTCCAAAGAACCTTTTGTTAACCCTACATTGGTCAGATTCCAATTTGATTTTAATTTAATGAAATGTTAAATTATGGAATGTATGATTTTTTTGGGTCCCTGACCCCAATTTTTAAAACATTTTCTTCCCTCAAATTCTATAGATTGGACAAACAATACATATATGATAACACATCTTTCCTAAAAGGCATTTTAAATGCAAAATGGTTGTCATTATTATTCTATAAATGGAATAAATAAAAGGGAAGTACAAAAAATGTCTCTAAGATTTTGAGTACAGTTGACCTGTAAGATTGATAAAAACAACTTAAGATTCTAGAAGCTAAGTAGATAGTTAATCATTTAGGAAATGTTTGATGCTAATGTTAAAAAAAAAGCCAGACAAAATATAAATTTCTATAACGATAATGATGATGTGAAACATTTGCACTTTTGTTTCCTATATAATTTTCAAAGCATTTTCAAATATATTATCAAACTTGCCCTTATTGTATGGATTTTGCTGTTTAGTACTTGGCTATCCGCTACCATTTTCTAATTTGGTCAGTCAAAAAGCATTTATTAAGCACTTTTTTTTGGACAGACTCTCTGCTATGATCCAGGGATATCAATAAAGGGGAAAATAAATTATCCACTGCCACCACCCCAAGAGAACAAAAAACATTTTCTTTAATCTTAAGTAGTTCATGTTTAAGTGGAAAAGAAAACATGAAGTAACTATGCAATTACATATGTGTGTGTTTATATATATTTGCATAAATAAATACACAGAAAGATGGTAAATGGAAGTTAATCTCAGAGGGAAAGGTTGAGGGAAGGAAGGGGAAGACATCATAAAAGCATCCCTGCAGAAGTTATAATTTGAGATGAGCCAGTGAAGGCCAATGAAACTAGGTATTTGGAGACAATAAGTGCAAATGGATAGAGTTGGGTGATAAAGTGTCATGTGCGAAGAACAACAGGAGAGCCAATGTACTAAGGTCAAGGATTAAAGCATGAGAAGATTGAGAGGATGGGATAGGCCAGGTTGCGAAAGAATTTAAATGCTAAAGAGAGGGTTTTATATTTGATCTTGGAGCTAATAAGGAAACTCTGGAGTTTGTTGGATAGGAGAATAACATTGTTAGACCTGTGATTTAGTAAAATCAAGCAATCAAAAAGCATGTTCTAAGGATTATTATGCATCCTTCATTGTGAAGAGGACCAATGACATTGGCATATGAATTGGATTTAGTGAGGCAGAATTGCACAAAGTCGTCAGCCTCAACTCTCTCTTCCAGAGTCATCAAAACCCAGTGGTAAAACAAAAGTCAGGATGACTGGCAGTGGTCTAGGATACAGTGGATGACTTTGGCTCTTGTTTTCTTCTGCTCGTTTCACCAGGGGAAGTCTTCACATGCTTGGGGTAGACATCCCCCTAACTCACCACCGAGTTTTAGGTCTGTAGGCTATCCTCAACCTTGTTTAGCCTCTCTGCTGAGATGGTTTTACCAGGCTGTGGCTGTTGCACATGCTACAGCTTCTTGCAGCCATAGGTGGGAATTGGATAGAAAGGTGTACACCAAAGTTGTATGTGCCAGATACTGTTCTAGACACTGGAGACACTGTGCTAGTCGTTTGTGTTAGCCTAGTCTGTCCAATTTGATTGTCAATTCCTTAGGAGCGAAAGCAGTGTGTATTTTGCCTTTGAAGTATACAGAAGATTTGTTAGGCCATTACACGCACTCAATAATTACTTGTTGACTGACTGCCTGCTTGATTGTTTTGATTTTCACATTGACTAATTCTCCCTGGAAGGCAGGGAATACAGCCATTATTATCCCATTTTAAAGATGAGGTTAGTAACGACTGAGAGGTTCTGTGACTTACCCAAGATGACACAATGAGATAAAAGCAGAGAGGCTCAGAACCTGGATCTTGTTGCTCCTATTCTCATGTTCTTTTCAGCATATCATGCTTTGTACGATTAGCACAACACCACAAATTAGCGATCAGTCAGAAGAAAAATTGTGCAAGATATATTATCATTTTAAAAAAATAAAAATATAATAAAAATAACATACAATTTTGCTACCAGGAATAGAAATCCAAATAACCAAGGTCAGCTTGTCCTTTGGAAAAAATGTGGTGGTATCAACATCATGTGAGGGATAGGCAAAACTGACATTTTGGAGGATCAAGGTAGTTTCATCATTCCTTGTGGATGATACTATTGTAGGTATCAAAAGTGGCATCTTAGGCATTTTATCAGTATCAGTCAGTTACCAATATTGATTCAGTGTCTACTTATTATGTAGTACTGTGGAGAAATGGTGAAAAATTGTGTAAGGTAGAGTCACTGTACTCAATGACCTTATACAAGTATTGGGATGCAGCCAGGCTACAATTTCTGAAGCAGTGCTTTACTGTAATTCAGCTGTCCTGTTCTGGACACGTGTAGAATAGTATTTCCAGGCATCTGTTATATGGTGAATTAAAATGGGACAGCTATAAATAGTTTGGACAGAAGACATACTGAATCACAGCTTTCACAGTGAGGCATGGTTTTGCAGTCACTGGAAAACCAGTTTAGACCAATATGCCATATAATAGAAATGGTTTACTTCCTTTTCATCTGTGGGCCAAGGCAATTACTAGGTTATGTGACAACGTTTCCTATAGTTCCATAATACTTACAGAGAATCCAAAAGTGAGGAGTTGCCATTGTGATTTCAAATAGGACCTAGAGAAAACATGATAGTTACTATTAAAGGAGGTAAACTACGAGGATACAATATAATTAAAGGTAGCTAATTCAGTTAAATTCAATGAGCAATCATAATCAAGTTTTGTGTTATAAACACTGTGATAGGTGCTGGGAATATGGCAAAATTGAATACTCTCCTTCATTTAAGAAATTTATAATTAAATGCAGTGGTAATAGTGAAATAACACACAATAACAATAATGATAACCATAATAATTTAAGCTTTTGGATGGCATTTTATGGTTTGCAGAGCATTTTATACACTATCTCAATTCGTACAGCTTTGTAAGGGAGATGTTATCCTTATCCTCACTTTATAATGAGAAAGTTGAGGCATACAGAGATTAAGTGGCTTGCCTATGTTCAAATAGCTAATTTGCATCTTAGGCAGGATTTGAACTCATATTCCCATCTCCCCTTCCAATGCTCATAAATACAAAATAATTTGCAGGAACAAATTCTAATAATTGGGGAAATCAGGAAAACTTGCTTTTAAGAGATAATACTTGAACTGGAAAAGGAAATGGTAAACCATTCCACTATCTTTGCCAAGAAAACCCCAAACACGGTCACAAAGAGTTAGACATAACTGAAATGACTGAACAAAAAAACTTGAACTGAACCTTGAAGAGAGTTGGAGAAGCACAGATGAAGAGAGGGGATATGCTAGGCATGGGATATATCTATATCTATCTATATCTGTCTGTCTATATAAATACATATGATACATATGTGTATATATGTATATATATACATATATATATATACACCAAATGATGTAGCAAACAAGTTATTAAAGGAAAACATAATTGAAATGAAAAAGAAAATAATAATTTTAGAAATTTTAGCATTCTGTCACAGATGGATAAATTCAATAGAAAGCTAAACAAGGAGAAAATTGAAAATGAACAAAATGCTTGGAAAATTAGATTTAATGGACCTACAAAGACTTTGTACTCCCATTCCCTTAGAAAATGCACATACACACATACATGTTTATGTGTTGTAGAAATATATACATATATATCTTGGTGTTCTACGAGACTTAGATAAAAACTTATGATATTTATGAGAATAAAGATCTCATAAATAAATGAATGAAACAATTTTCTTTGTATTTGTATAAATTTTATTTTGATTTATTTCTTTGTTTTATTGATGAAGATAATTTTATTTTTTTCTAATTACATATAAAAACAATTTTTAATATTTGTTTTTTCCAAAATTTTTAGTTTCAAATTCTCTCCTTTCTTCCTCTCTCTTCCCTAAGATGCCAAGCAATTGACATAAGCTATATGTGTGCACTCATGCAAAACACATTTTCACATTAGTCATGTTGTAAAAGAAAACAGATAAAAAACCATGAAAAAAATTTAAAAAATTAATATGCTTTGATCTGCATTCAGACTCCATCAGTTCTTTCTCATGAGGTGGATAGCATTTTTCATCATAAGTCCTTTGTATTGCTGAGAATAGCTAACTCATTCACAGTTGATCATCATACAATATTGCTATTATTGTATACAATGTTCTTCTGGTTCTGCTTACTTCAATTTGCATTAGTTGATGTAAATTTTTTCATGTTTTTCTGAAAGCATTCTGCTCATCATTTCTTATATCACAATAGTATTCCATCATGATCATATACAACTTGTTCAACCATTCCCCAATTGATGGGCATCCCCTTAATTTCTAACTCTTTGCCAACACAAAAAGGGCTGCTATAAATATACTTGTAAGTCCTTTTCCATGTTTTTTTAAAATCTCTTTGGGGTACAGACCTAGCAGTGATATTGCTGGGTCAAAGGGTTTGCACAGTTTTATAGCTCTTTGAGCATAGTACCAAATTGCTCTCCAGTTCACAACTTCACCAACAGTGCATTAGTGTCCCAATTTTCCCACATCCCCTCCAACAGGTGTCACTTTCTTTTTCCATCACATTAGCTAATCTGATAGGAGTGAAGTGGTAGCTCAGGGTTATTTAATTTGAATTTCTCTAATCAATGGTGATTTAGAGCATTTTCTAAAGTGACTACAGATAGCTTTGATTTCTTGATTAGAAAACCATCTATTCATATTCTTTGACCATTTATCAATTGGGAAATGGTTCATATTCTTATAAATGTGATTCAATTCTCTATATATTTGAGAAAAGAATTCTTTACTGGAGAAACTTTCCATAAAAAAAATTTCCTTAGTTTTCTTCTTTCCTTCTAATCTTGGCTGCATTGTTTTTGTTTGCACAAAACCGTTTTATTTTTAAAATTAACCATTTTATAACCCATAATGTTCTCTATCTCTTATTTAGTTATAAATTCTTTCTTTAATTTTGATGTACTTCTTGTAAACAACAAATTATTAGCTTATATTTAATAATCTATGCTATTAAAATAGTTCCTTTTTATTGGTCAATCGAATCAACTAACATTCAGGGCTAATCCTATTAAATTTGTTTTTATCTACAGTAGGTATTTGTCATATTATACATGTGTATACATTTATATTTTTAATTATTATTAGCATTAGGTACTATACTGTTTGTTTTGTTTTTAATAACCCAATATAATTTCTTCAGTATCAGTTGTAAATGCATACTACACTACAAACATAGAGAAAAATATGTATAAGTGCATTGAATTGCTAATGTGGAGGCCCTTGAATTCATGACTGACTAAGGAGTTTAATGATCAGTGCAAGAATCTATTTGATGTTTTTCTTTGTTTCTTCATAGCATTAGAATGATGTGATCCCATATTAATATTAGGGGGATTAATCTGGCCAGATATACAGGAAACACCCAAGATTAAAAGAAGAGAAGTAGAATATTGTTTCCAAAGAACAAAAAATGAAATGTATCTCCTTCCTCTTACGAAATAGATGGGTGACTATAGGGAGAGACTGAGATATACATTTGCAGATGTGGCCACTGTCTTGGTTGTTTTTGTCTTAGTATTCCTGTTTATTACAAGGGAAGAGTCAATTCCAGGGACAGAGGTAGAGGACCTGGGTATTTCCAGAAATGGTTGTGACATAAAAGCAACAATAAAAGTTGTTTTGTTTTGTTTTTAATTAAAGGATGAGGTAGGAAACAACTATTGAGTATGGGCAATGTCATTTCTCAAATTAATGCAAACCTAAACTAGCTTAAGGGAAATTGTCCTTTGTCTCTATTAGTTTGCTTTCTGCTTGACTCACACCTTTCTTGGGGGCAAAAGGATGCAATTAAATGTTTTAGCTTGAAAGGAGATAACCTTGGACCTCCATCCTTCCAGTTTCTGCTGAGCTATAAAGAGAAGTGATGATAATATAAACCTGGGTCTACCAAGGGGTCAGTTGCCCATTGGTCAGTCTTGACCTAGTTAATTACAGGGTTGGTGGCTGGCACCCTGTTTTGGAGAGGCACCAATTCCATTCCCACCCACTTAGCAATTACAGTTATCAGCTTCTTCCCTGCCCACATCAGCATCATGATCTTTTGACATCAGCCAAATAAAAACTAGATCCCCATGCGAAGGGTGTGGGACCTTAAGGAATAAACAAAAGAGTTATTTAAACAGAGCAGTTAATAATGTCATTGGGAAGTTAGAAACAAGAGGCATGCTAGATAAAGAAGCAAAGGAGATATTTCTATAAAAGTAGAATCCACCACAAAATGCAGATAATCTCCCCTGTGCAGATAATGGAGGCGTTCTATGAGTGAAATTTTGTATTTGAGGGATGAGCATAATCAAACCCGTAGGCTCCTTTTAAAATGAGATTAGCAATGTTATCAACCAGAATTTGCTTTTTTTTTTCTTTTTAAAAATCTAATGTCTTTTGCTTTCTGATTTAAAATCACTACCTAAACCTTACCTTTGCTTTGAGTTTTCAGCTGCTAAAATAGATCATTGTTAATGTTCTCTGTTATTTGTTCCTTGTACAGTCTATCTTAGAGATCACATGCATTTGGGGGCAAAGGCCTGTCTTATCTCTGTGTTAAATTCACAAAGTACTATGTGCATCTACAAGATTTTATACATAATCATCATCATAACAATCCATATTGCTGATGGCAGATAGGAAATCGTCTTCAAAAGGCTCAGAAATTCAAAATAGAATAAATAAGACTATGCATTCATTAAGTCATTCCTCTCAAATCTGGTTTGTGGGGCATGGATAGCAATCTGCCTATTTCTGGAGCTTTTTTTTTTCTTTGAAAAATGTGTGTCTGGCAGTTACTAATATATGCACACACACGTAGACTTAATTTGTCTTTGGTTAATAAAGTCATTTTTTAAAATGTTATACTTTTTAAAATACAGCAAAAAACCTCATTATAATGTGCCTCATTATACCACAGATTTGGTTATCATGTGGGTTCCAAATCACACACCTCCAGAATATGATGATTTGTAATGTACATCTCTAAATATAACATGGTAATTAAAGAACACAGGTGGTATCCTTGTCAAGTGTTATATCAGGGTTATACCGATCTTATTAAGCTGTAGCAGTTTCCTGGTCCTTTTACCCTTGGTCCAAAGTTCTAAACCCGAAACTTGAAAGGAAAGGAAATCATAAATGTCAGTAGCCATTTTCAATCACTTTGCCAATTATTTCCTTTTGTTCTTTATTCTCAACCACACGCAAAGACTTGTTTAAAGCAGCGACTTTTAAAAGAAGTAAGCAATGTTAGAATTTAATGTCCATTAACTTTATCACAGTTCTTTAGCAAATGTATTAAAGCTCTTAAGAATTAATGATAGTTGATCAGGGTGCCAAAAGGGCAGGACTGAGATGTTCAAATGTATATCCTGTTTGCCATCTTTTTTTTTTTTTTAAGCAGGCATTATTAAAGTGCTTAAGCAATTTATGAAAGAGCACAAATTGATGTACAGGATAGAAGAGCAAGATAGACATTCAAAGCTTTTGACTGTTAGGTCCATTTTTAAAACCTCATATTTTGGGTGCTGAAAGGGACCTAATAGATACCAATTATATTTATATTTCATTATATTTATAGATATGGAAATCAAGGCTCAGAGAGGTTAAATGATATATTCAAAGTCACACAGGTAGGTAATTGGTAGCCAAGGTAGAACTAGAACCCAAGTCTCTTGACCCCCAGATAAGTGGTCTTTCCATTATACCTTGTTACTTGACCTGCTCTGTCATTTTGCCATTTACTGTAAAGGAATATACAGGCTCCATTTTGTCTTGCTTTTGATTCTAATGGAGAAAAAAAGAACCATACCATTTTCCTTAGTCTTGGGCGGGGGGGTTGGATGAAACAACAATCTCGGTGCCAGAAATACTGTGATTGTTAGAATGGGTTTGGGACAGCTTTAACCTAGCCAGAACTGGTCAATTTCTTTTTTTTAATCATTAGGGCAGTTTCCCTTTCTTTGCTTCTTTTAATGCGAAATCAAGAGGCTAATGTATGCTTCATATATAACTTAGAAGTTAAGATAGAACTTGGGGGAGGGGATAAGGAAGAGATGTTAATACGATTTGGTACAGATGGGTGATAAAAGTCAATGGTTGAAAAATAATCCAATTAATCTGAAGGAGTACCAGACACTGGTACCAGCTAGCTTCTGAGTAGCCCCCAGTACTGTGTGCTCTCTTTTATTTTTTATTATTTTTTTAAACTTATTTTTAATATGTTTGGTTCTCAGCATTGATTTTCACAGGCGTTTGAATTACAAATTTTCTCCCCATTTCCTCCCCGCCCCACTCCAAGATGGCATACACTCTGGTTGCCCTGTTCCCC
>JAQQSZ010016132.1:0-11104 GCA_028646595.1 Phalanger gymnotis | reverse complement strand
TTTGCCAATTCTAATTCCTTCAATTTCTTTTTCTTCTCTTATTGCTACAGCTAACGTTTCTAGCACCAAATTGAATAGTAGGGGTGATAATGGACATCCTTGTTTCACCCCTGATCTTATTGGGAATGCATCAAGCTTATCAAAATGGGTGTATGATTTTGACCTAAAGGGTTATACAATAAGTAAATTAGGAAAGTAGCAAATAATTTATCTTTGAGATCTACGGAGAAGGGAAGAATTTTTGACCAAATAAGAGATAGAGAGTATTATGAGATGTAAAATGGATAATTTTGATTATATAAAATTAAAAAGGTTTTTCACAAACAAAACCAATTCAGCCAAGGTTAGAAGCACAGTAGAAAGCTCTGAAATGATTTCTCCAAAAGCATTTCTGATAAAGGCCTCATTTCTCAAATATTTAGAGAACTGAGTCAAATTTACAAGAATAAAAGTCATTCACCAGTTGATAAATGGTTAAAGGATAAGAATTCTCAGTTATCATACAATGAAATCAAAGTTTCTGTAATCATAAGGAAAAGTGTTCTAGATCACTATTGATTAGAGAAATATAAATTAAAACAGCTCTGTGGTACCACCTCATACCTATCAGACTGGCTAATATGACAGAAAAGGAAAATGATCAATGTTGGAGAAGATGTGGGAAAATTTGGACACTAAGGCCCTGTTGGTGGAGTTGTGAATTGATCCAAGCATTCTGGAGAACATTTTGGAGCTATTCCCAAAGGGCAATCAAACTCTGCATACCATTTGATCCAGCAAGACCACTACTAGGTCTATATCCCAAAGAGATAATAAAAAAGGGAAAAGGACCTAGGTGTACAAAAATATTCATAGTAGCTCTTTTTGTGGTGGCAAAGAATTGGGAATTGGGGGAATGCCCAATCAGTAGGGGAATGGCTCAACATGTTGTGGTATATGAATGTAATGAATACTATTGTACTGTAAGAAATAACGAGCAGGCAGATAAAAAAAATAAACCTGAGTAGACTTGTATGAACTGATGAAAAATTAAAGGAGCAGAACAAAGAGAACTTCGTACACAGTGACAGCACTATAGCACAATGATCAACTATGAAGGATTTAGCTCTTTCTGGCAATGCAATGATCCAAGACAATATCAAAGACTAATGATGATAAGTCCTATCCACATCCAGAGAAAAAAAAAACTGATGGAGTCTGAAAGCATATTGAAATATACTACTTTCATTTTTTCTTTTTTTTTTTCTTTTGGCCTTCTTTCACAACATGACTGACATAGAAATAAGTTCAAAAAACAGAAAGTACCAAATCACTATATAAGGTTTTCGATAGGACAGATACAAATAATAGTAATTTATATTCGTGTATTGTTAAAATTTTACAAGAGACTTGCACATATGCGACATGAGCCTAATCATCACCTTGTGAAGTAGTACTGTTATCCTGTACTATTATCTTCTTTTCACAAATGAAGAAAACAAAGCTAAGAAATGTGAAGAATATCATACAAAATCATACCGTTCATTGATAGATCTATTAGACCTAAAACCTAACTCTTCTGATTATAAAGCCAATGTTCCTTTTACTATATCATATGACTTTACTTGTATGAGGTTTAATCAGAGTAAATATGGTACACATTGATGAGTTTTCATAGATATCTGAGCTTTTTGATGGCACTGTATGGCCCTATTTACCTAACCCCTTATTTTCCTGAAAGTAGTATTTTCAATGAATTGTCACTATAGCTCCGACACCTCATATTTTCCAGATCTTTGCACTCATATTGTCTTATATAGGCTGCCCATTTAGCTGGTGCATAAGGCTGGCTCTGGATTTAAAATAGGAAGATTTGTCATTTGTCAAAGTTAAATCATTTGCCCAGAGCTGTTTGGTTTTACTTTAACCTTAGAAACAAAAGCTGTCAGACAGCAAATGTTGTGTTTTCATATCTTCACTGTTGACTAGCACTGAGGAAGAGGTCAAAGAGAACAGGTCACTACTTTATGGTCCAGAGTATCATAACTATATTACTTTACTGTGACAAAAAAGCCTTTTCTAGGCTTAAATAGCTTCAAGCAATATTTTGGAAAGACTGTTCTGTTAGATATCTCTGGAGAAACCACAGCAAACAAGCTGTTAGGTTTTAGTGGGTTTTATTTTGTTGTCATTGTTTTTCTTTGCTTTTTACAAAACTGTCAGCTACCTTTTTATGGGCCTGATTTGCTTTTTATCACTATAAAAGGACACTAGGGGCCATGTGTGTCTCCAAATTGTCATTAATGCAGACATCTGAGAATGTAATGAGATCTGTGGGATGCCCTTTGATTCAGCTGAATGGCCATATTTTCTCATCAATTTGTACTCTTCTAGCCATTTCACTGTTAATTTCACATAAGAACGAATGTCTTATGTAACTGAACAGTTTATTACAATAATACTGATAGAAATTTATATTTCATTTTACTTTGATCTGTAGTGATTTTACTTTTAAAAAGTCTTTACTACAAAATACATGAAAAGCTTTGATTATTTTTGTCTTCGTGAAAAATTGAATTTATAGATGAATTACTTTCCCTCAAAAGATTTTAAAAAAACTTTAAGTGTATGAATGTATCATATAGATTATAAGATTCTACACCTCCAACTCCAATTAATGTTTTAAGAAATACAATATATCTTTATCAGGTAGAAACACCTCTTTGATTGAAATGTAGAATCCATCAAATGTGTAAACTAGATGCAAATGTTTCCCATCCAATTCCCATGCTTTCCTATGCAAAATGTCAGAGTTGAAAGGGATGTGAAAGATTGGATAGTTCTACTGCCTCAAGGAATCACACTACCATAAATTAATGGTTTAAAAAGTTCTTAAAGTTCATTGAGTCTAATACCTTCATTTTATATATGATGATTTGTGGAGAGGTAGACAGGTCAGCAATTAATAAGTAGCAGGGCTGGAATTTGAACTCAGTTTCATGTTGTTTTCCACTTTTTCCTTCTCATCACTGCATGTTTTACTCATGGCTTTACTAATACTTCCACACTTTCTCTCTCTGGGCCACTTGCACTCATTCGTTATCTGAATTTCCCCTAAAATTAATATCCTGATACTGTTGATCCAAACTATGCTTCAAAGTCTCCATTTTATTGTCTTTTTTTTCAATCCACTATCCTTTGATTTGATGCTTTCTTCCTTCTCATCCTTCCATCTTTCACTATCCACATACATACAGCCTTTAATATGGTATATGAATCGAGGAACTGAATTTTGTTCACAGAGACAGAACTAGTGAGTTTTTTTTGTAGTTTCAATAGTTTAATTGGAGTGATCAATGATTATACAATATTTTGGCAGCAAAATTCACTTCTGATAATAAGGACATTACAAACACATACTATTTAAAAACACAAACACTTGATTTATTCATTTGGTTTTTCTATTTCTTTTGGTAGTTTCTCAAGAACCCAAGATTTTAATTTCTCTAGCTCGCTTCTGCTTAACTCATGATAAAGATTTGGAAAGCTATGAAATGTTGTGTTTACTCCCAAAGATTTCAAAATTTAATTTGTCTCTTCTCCCCACGAATGAAGAACTAACTCATCACTAGTGCCATGACATTGAAATAATTCAGGAAGAGTTCCTTCATTCTTCTGAAGAGCCTGATAAACAGCAGATGTTTTATTGAGAAAACTAGAGAGTACAAAAACTCCAGCCAGATCATGATGCTTCCTAAATGCTAAATGTAGTGCCATGCATCCACCCACTGAAAATCCTCCCACTAATATCCTATTCTTCTTTATGCCACTTTTTACTTCTTCATCAATTAAATTTTCGAGTACTTGGCACATTGAGTCAATAGATTCAAGGTGTTCTGGGCAATCATTTGATATTTTATATCTGTCAAACCACACATTGGAGAGTCCTCCTTTCATCGGTGTATATGGCCTGGAAGGAGCTGTTGGATAAATAATTTTTATGTGCTGAAAAACTAAATCATGATTTAAACCTTGATTGATCCATCCTCTAAATCTTCTGCCAGAATCACCTGAACCGTGCAGCATGATCAGCGAGGCGCTGTGTTGCCCCGCCGGGGCCACCACGTATCGCTGCAGTCGCGCGGAGGTCGCTGCTGCTGCCGCCGCCGCCATCATCGTCCCACTTCCTCTCGAACTAGTGAGTTCTTACTAGTGGTCACAAATCCTTAGGGCACTATTTTGTGACAATCCGAATTTTTCAGGTAAATAAGACCCTTAAATTTTAAATGTGCCTTTTATTCCACAAAACTGATTATTAATGCATGTATGTATTATAACGCATACCTTTACTGTAGATTTACAATTCTTTGTATTTTGTACTTCTATGAAGCATTGATATTTATGAAGGTCTCTCCTCAAAAGCAAACTGTGAGAAAGAGAGTTCAAATATCATTCTATCCATTATACCGATGTGAAAACTAAGACTCAAGGAAGAAATTTTCCAATATTAAAAATTATCATACCTACCCTGCACTAGAAACCAATTCTTCTTGCTTTAAATACAGAGAGAGGTTTCTCTGCTAAAGTAGGTATCTCTCTTTATTGTCCATAGATATTTCAATTTGTTAAGCAAAAACTCATTATGTTAAATGAGCAATAGTTACATATACATGTACATGTGTATATAACATGTATTTCTGTTTAGCAGATAATTAATTGAAAATCAATATTGAGTTGCAACCAAAGGTTTTCAAGTTATTATCAATAAAATTTTGCTTCAAGATTTATGTCAGTTTCATGCAACCCAAGTTTACTCTCAACTTCAATTCTAATATTGCAAAAAGAGGTATTTGAAAAGAAATCAAGTTTCACTTTCCAACATGAATTGTGAAGACATAGAATGAAAAATCCTCACCTCTACTACATCACAATTCCAAGAGGTCAAATTCTGAATGTTGTTATTGATTTCCCTTTTTAATGTCCTGAAGCTGACACTACTGACTCTGGGAAGGTGTAAATTGAACATCTGATGTTATCCAAAAAAATCCCCAGAGAGTATTAAAAAATAAAGCTGATTTTTTTTTACTTCTAAGCGAGTCATAATGGCCATTTTAATAAACTGAGTACTCCATTACAATGTTACAGAGTAGAATATGGGGCCCATTTAAATAAATTAAACTTTACCTTTACAAATTTAAATTCCACTTGTAGATTTCAAATACTGTTGTTTCTTAATGTGGTATATGCAACTGACTGACCATCTCTATAATAATTCACACTCCTCAGTGTCTATTGTACAGCTGTGAAGTCAGTGGGGAATCATTTAAGTATTTGTGATTTTACACATCTGCCAGTTAAATCAGAGCATCAAATGCAAAATCTCACCCTCAAGGACATTATGTGAATTTGTGACTCTCCCTAGAGGATTTTGGATCTATAAAACAAGAAATGGATTACAAGTGATGCAAAAATGTAAGGTATTCATGTACAAAATAAAATATGCATTTCTTTCCTGCTAGGGCTTAGGTTATAGAAGCCTCCAAAAATTTGAAACAGAAGTTCTTGTAAGCATGAATAAACTGACAACCAAAACTGCCAATTAATCCTTTTTAGGAGAAAAAAGTAGTCTCCAAAAGCAGTGTGGTATTTTGGTAGGTGTCACTTCTCTATAATAGTTTTACAAAGCTACAGGTAAGAAACAAACAAATTGAAATTATCTTTTCTAAGTGTTAAGTTGGGTCAAGGATTCTGTGATGAATGGTTCACCTCAATGAAGAAAAAGGCACATATAAGGCAAACGTGTGATTGCACTGAATTTAGCTGTAGCATTAAGAAACTAAATTTATAGTATGGTTTAATCCAGTTGTGATTTCAATGTTAAGTAAAATGTTTCTGTGGTATTGTTACTGCTATTGCTGCTACTGCTGCTGTTGTGGTTGTAGCTGCTGATGTTGTTCTGGTGATAGTGGTGATGATGGTGGTGGTAGTGATGGTGGTGGTTGAACCAACATGAAGTAGTGGATGCAGGGTTAGATTTGCAGTCAGAATGATCCAAGTTAACATTCTAGCTTTGGTATACACTTGCTTTGTCATGATGGACAAATCATTAACTCTCAGTGTGTCAAGGATTTCTCTAAGATAGAGATTAAATGTCACAAAATATAACTAGTAGCAGAAGCTTCCCCATAGAGTAGGAGGGTTAGGGATTCTATTTCTCTATATACCCATATATCTTCTCTAACACCTTTCTTCTATAAGGCAGTCAATCAACAAATATTCTTTAAGTGCCTATTATTTGCCAGTCAGTCTAATAAGTGCTGAGGATACAAAAAGAGGCATATGACAGCCTGTGTTTAAGGAACTTACAATCTAATGGAGGAGATAACATGAAATATAGATTGTGTGTGTATATATATACACATATGCATGTGTATGTATATATGTGTGTGCATACACATATACATACACACACATCCATATGCATACATGTTTATATATAGAATGCAAGCTATATATAGGATATATAAGAAGTAGTTAACAGAAGGAAGATGGAATTAAGAGGGGTAGGAGAAGGTTTCTATTAAAAGAAAGGATTTTAGTTGGAACTTAAAGAAAACTAAGGTTAGTAGGCAGAATATAGAGAGAATTCTAGGCATGAGGGACAGCCAGAGAAAATTTCCAGAGCTAAGAGATGGAGTATCATATTCTTGGAACAGCCAAAAGGTCACCATTGCTGAAGAGAAGAGTATGTCAGGAAATAAGATATATTAAGACTGGAAAAGTAGAATGGAGCTAGGTTATGAAGAACTTTGAATGCCACAGTATATTTTGTATGATCCTAAATGTGATGCTTAGGGAGATTTGAGAATCTCAGCATAAAGACAGCAAATCAATATGGAAGCTGTTGCAGTCAGTAAGTGACATAGTAAAGATGGAAAAAAAAAGACAGAACATTGAGGGTCACTTATGGTGAGAGGGCATACTCTGGAAGAATTCCAGCAAATGAGATAGAGGAGTGGCTAGATGGGTAGAAAAGGAACCAAAAGAGAATGGTGTCCTGAAAACCTAGAGACAAGAGAGTATCAAGATGAAGAAAGTGACCAACAGTCTCAAAGGCTACAGAGAGGTCAAGGAGAATAATGATGGGAAAAGGGCCATTGGATTTGAAAACTTAAAAGTCATTAGACACTTTGGAGAGAGGAATCTTGGCAGAATATTACATTCAGAGGTCAGACTGTAAGGGTTTAAGAAGAGAGTAGAAGAAGAGAAAGTGGAGTACTCTAAAAGGACAGCAGGAATGGAAGAATCAAACAAGGTATCATATTTTTCAGGATGGGAAAGATATGGGCATGTTTGGGGATAGAATGTAATGAGTCATTAGATAAAGTGAAAATAAGTGATAGCATGAGGACGACAAAGGGAGCAATCTGTTGGATGATATGGGATTATTTTAATATCTAGGGGAGTGAGCCCCAGTAACCTAGACATAAGGCCACTTTGTCATATGGCACAAGGGTGAAGAAGGAGATTATAACAAAGTATTTGAATAATATGAGATGAAGAAGAGGGGAGAAGAGAGAATTCACAATGCATTTCTTCAATGTTTTGTTTTATTGTGTGTTGTTTGTTTGGGGTTTTTTTCTGTAAAATATAAAGCAATGTTCTCAGCAAAGAGAGCAGGGAAGGGGGATTCATGGAAGGTTTGAGGAGGGATGAAAATGTTTGTAAGTGCCACTCTGGAGAGTGATATAGTGAATTGGAAAAGGAAGTATAATAAAATTACCTAACAGCAGTGAGGGCTTATTGGAGGTAGTGTAAGAAAAAATTGTAGTAGACCCAGTCAGAACAGTTACATGGTTTTCTCTATCTTCATTCCGCAGCACATATGTAGGAATGAAGGCTATGAGTGGTGGGAATGATTCAAAGTTGAGGCTTGGCTGGGAGTTATTAGCAAAATGCCAAGGGGGCTAGAGATTCAAAAAAGAGCAATGTAGAGTTGCATTGGTTCACCAATGGATTGAAGTTTGGAAAAAAGAAATGTTATCTATATTCTCTCTTTATCATGTCTCTTCATATCACTTCTCTATCATCTCTTTAGGTATTTTTGAAAGAAAAATGTGCATATTTCTCCAATGACTCATTGTGGTATTGCTCTCCTATGCAATCACCATCTATTTTGCCATAATTGAGGCTGAATAAAAGAAAAAGAGCAGAAAGTTCAAAGACACAACAAGTCAACAATCAATTATTATTAAGTACTTATCACATTCCAGAAACCAAGCTAAGCACTGGGGATATTAAAGCAAAAAGTGATCCCTGCCCTCAAGGAGCTCACATTCTAATTGGGAGACACCAAACAAGTATATACCTATAAGATTTATGCAGAATAAACTGGAGGAAATCACAAAGGGAAAATTAAAAAAAAAACTTCAATTTTTAAATTGCCTATGATCAATAACATAGCTATTGATATTCTGAATGTAAGATCTTGATCCAATGCCCAATAAATTGATGGAGGAATCGAATCATATCAATTGTGTTATTTTTACTCTAAGTGAAACCAGAAGACAGAAGTGGCAGCTAAATGGAAGGCTGTGAAGGCTCACGTATTCTTCTTAGAGAAGCAAAAAAAGAGTTACTAGAATGATTTTTCTCATGAATTCCAAGGCAGTAAGGAAGATCATTCCATGGGACAATTGGCCGTAGAATTTTTTGGTGCTCATAACAACTAATTGCAAAAAGACTGCAACGAAATAATTTCAGTTTATGCAACATCTATTACAGAGAAAGAAGTATAGAAATTCTAGGAAAAGCTTGATAAGACCACCTAAATTAAACAACCATTTACTTTGTTATTTTGATCTAAATGTGAGCACAGGCAAAGATGATGAGAATATGTTGGAAAACATAGTTTAGGATTATGGAATGAGATAGTACGAAGGTTGTAGAATATAGAAAAGTCTCACATTAGAAAAACCATGACTAGTGTCTTTGAGAAAATAATCAGAAGATACTGAATTAAGTAAGCACTGAAAAATATAAAAAGGAGGTCATGAAATCACTGAGCTGTGGTGATTACTTGAGTTCTCAACTCACAAATGCTAAAGACAAATTAGCGGGTCACTGGAAAAACTCTTTGGGACCTGAGCGAAAGAAGGGCACTGTCGGGCTCCAGCCCGAGGCCAGCAGAGGTGGCTGCAGCAGTGGCTGCAGCAGCAGTAGCAGATATTGGCTTATTTCAGAGGTTCAGTCCCAAAGACGGTGGGGGGACCGAAGTAGCTGATCAGAGTGAGAGTGCAGGGATCTCTTTACTGGCACTGAGGCAAGATTTTCTTGCTTTGTCCTGCTTGGATCGGGGATGCAGTCCTGGTTGGCAGTCCTGGGGTGAGGAGGAGCACTGGTGTGGCAGAGCATGTGGTGGCTGTGGAGTGGGATTCCTCCTAGCAGTTCCAAGGCAGAAAAGAATGCTTGAGGTCCCTCAAAGACCAGAACACAGGTCAGGAGAGAAGGAAACACCTTTCATTGGATCATATCACCTCAGAATAACTGAAAATTTACAGGTGCTTACAAGTAGCTTGGAAAACAGCAGAGTAAAATCCTTGAAGACTGGGACAGAGAACTCTCTACTCTGGAAGAAGAGTCATAACTTGAAAAAGATCTAAAAAGTCGAGTAATTCGCTGGATAAATGAGCAGACAATGTAAAAACCAACTCAGATTGTGGAATCTTACTTTGGTACCAAAGGTCAAAAGAAGGTAGGATAAAAATCAAGAATCACCTACCCAGCAAAACTGAGGATAATTCTTCAGGGGGAAAAGTGGATTTTCAATGAAACAGAGGACTTTCAAGCATTCTTGATGAAAAGACAAGAGCTGAATAGAAAATTTGATTTTCGATTCTGGCTGGTGCGGGGTGGGTGGGGGGGGGGGAAGAGGCAAGATAGCTGCTGGAAAGCAAGGACTAGTGTGAGCTCCCCGCCAAGTCCCTCCAAAAACCTATAAAAATGGCTCTGAACCAATTCTAGAACTGCAGAACCCATAAAATAGCAGAGGGAAGAAGGTTAGTGGGAAAAGCTGAGGGTAGCGGAAGGAGTTTGCGGTTTGGCCATCCCCCCCGCCCCAACCCCGCCACCCCGGGGCAGCAGAGGCGGGGCAGCTACAAAATTACAGCTGCAGTTGCTTCTGGCCCCAGGCCCACTTGGTGGGAGGAATTAAGTGGTGAATCAGAGTACAAGTGAAGAGCCTGCTGAAGATCTAAGTCCAGTCCGGGTTGGGGGTTCTTGGGGAGGAAGGAGTGCTGGTGTGGCAGAGCTGGCACATCCACCCAAACTTGGAACATAAAACTCTTTACTCTACAAGCAGTCATACCCCCATGAAAGACTCAAGTGCCAAGTGAGTTGGCTGAGAACATGGCCAGGCAGTGAAAGCGCACCCAGATTCAGTCTCAGACTCTGGAATCTTTCTTTGGTGACAAAGAATACCAAAACATACAGCCAAAAGAAATCAACAAAGTCAAAGAGCCTACAACAAAAGTCTCCAAGAAAAACATGAACTGGGCTCAGGCCATGGAAGAGCTCAAAAAGAATTTGGAAAAGCAAGTTAGAGAAGTAGAGGAAAAATTGGGAAGACAAATGAGAAGGATGTGAGAAAACCATGAAAAACAAGTCAATGACTTGCTAAAAGAGACCCCAAAAATACTGAAAAATATACTGAGGAAATAACATCTTCAAAAATAGACTAACTCAAATGGCAAAAGAGCTACAAAAAGCCAATGAGGAGAAGACAGCCTTGAAAGGCAGAATTAGCCAAATGGAAAAAAAGGTCCAAAAGACCACTGAAGAAAATACTAGCTTAAAAATTAGACTGGAGCAAGTGGAAGCTAGTGACTTGATGAGAAATCAAGATATTATCAAATAGAACCAAAGGAATGAAAAAAATGGAAGACAATGTGAAATATCTCATTGAGGAAACCACTGACCTGGAAAATAGATCCAGGAGAGATAATTTAAAAATTATTGGACTACCTGAAAGCCATGATCAAAAAAAGAGCATAGATATCATCTTTCAAGAAATTATCAAGGAGAACTGTCCTGATATTCTAGAGCCACAGGGAAAAACAGAAATTGA
>JAQQSZ010016130.1:0-11105 GCA_028646595.1 Phalanger gymnotis | reverse complement strand
GTTCTCAAGCCCCGCCTCAATGACCAGAGACCATTGGTTCCCGAGCTGGCCCCTCCTAAGTCACCAATCCACACCCACACAGGTTTCACACCTGACAGGGCCCTGGGCCTGGGGCTTAGCACTTAACAGCTGAAAGTACTTCCACTCAAAAGAAACAAAAGCCATGCTAATGAGACAATTTTGCTTAACAACACAGCTACAAAGCAAGACTGAAGTGGAGGGAGCCTTGGTGCATGATTTTTTGTTTGTGAATGATTGTGCCTCAATGCAGCCTCTGAAGTGGAATTGCAATAAAGTATGGATGACTTCTCTACTGCTTGTGCTAATTTTGGCCTAATAATTAGCACCAAGAAAACACAGGTTTTCACCAGCCAGCACTGTACCATCTTGATATGGAACCATTAGTTACAGTAAATGGAGAAGTTTTGAATGCTGTGGATAAGTTCACTTACCTTGGTAGTGTACTTTCCAGGCATATACACATTGATAATAAGGTTGATGCACCCATTGCCAGAGCTAGCTCAGTGTTTAGGAGGCTCCGAAGGAAAGTGTGGTAGAGAAGAGGTATTAGAGGGATTACCAAACTGAAGGTCTACAGAGCCATGATGCCTATGAAACCTGGACAGTCTACAAGCACCATGCGAGGAAACTGAATCACTTCCATTTGAATTGTCTTAGGAAGATTCTGAAGATCACCTGGCAGGATGAGGTACCAGACACTGAGGTCCTTACTCAAAGTAAACTCCCAAGCATTTGAACTCTGCTTCAGAGACCACAACTCCGATGGACTGGCCATGTTGTTTGAATGCAAAGTGTATGCTTGCCAAACAGACTATTTTATGGAGAACTCACACAAGGACAGTTCACATGGAGATCTCACATGGAGGTCAGAAGAAGCAATATAAAGGATACTCTTAAGGTCTCTCTGAAGAACTTTGGAATCGAATGTGTGACATGGGAGACACTGGCACAGGATTGCCCAGCATGGCGTGCCCACATCAGAGAAGGCACTGTGCTCTATGAGAGAAGCAGGATTTCAGCAGCTCAAAAGAAATGTGAGATGCACAAATCTAGAGAATCCACCCCAAATGTTCACACAGATTATTTGTGCCAAACCTGTGGTAGAGCATTCCAAGCTTGTATTGGTCTGAACAGCCACAGTTGGATGCACTGAAACTTGACTCTAGCACAGTGATGTCACTTTGGTCCTCTTCAAGAAGGAAGGACAGCAGCCTGCTTATCCCTTATGTCAAATGATAGAATAACACCCATGAGAAAGTCCAAAGCTAGGTCAACTATAGTGGAAAGAGATACCCCACCTGTATATGTGAAGTAGGGCCAGATCCCCTAGGTCTCACAGAGATCTATGACAAGCTAGTTAAAGGCAGTAAAAAGAACTTTCTCCACCATAGATCTTTGCCTTGGGTGTACAATAGGGCTACCAGAGCATCCTAGACCTTTATAGATCCTAGACCTAAATGTAGATCTAGACCCTAGACCACCTCCTTTTCCACATGAACAAACTGAAGAAAAGTGACTGAGCCTGAGATCCATAAAGACTCTGCCAAAGGGCTAGGGGCATCAGTCAAAGAGAAGTGTCCACAATCCCTTATCTGAATAGCCTTGGCATCTAAAGTAGCAACATCCCAGAATTGTCTTTTTGAGTGTTTAAGAGATTTCAAGATGTTCTGTGGCTCTGGAGCATCAGAGGACATGGCATTTTCTGAGTCTGGCAATGACACTCAGCACATAGCACGAGTGGACAGATATCTACTGAGACAAGTTTAGAAAGCACTGAAAATTCTAAAAAAAAAAGTCTGAGCAGAATTAAAGAGCTAGACAGAAGATGAATAGGCTAGCTTGGCTTGAGGGTATCCTTAACTAACATTAGCTAAGCAGTGACCTTGGCCATGTATGACATCCTAGGAGGAAATAGAGGAGGCCATAGCTACCTAAGTATCTCTGCTTGTGCAGGGAAACTGCCTGCAAGTTCCTAAGCCAATTCATCACACTCGCAGAAAATCTACTGAGAAGCAGAACCACTTGTTTTGACTGAAATTAGTCTTTATTTCCCCTCCCACTTGGTTAAGTTGATACTATGCAGAAATACCAATGATTTGTCTGGATTTATTTTTATATCCTGAAACTTTGTTGAAGTTATTCATTGTTTCAATTTATTTTAGGTATCTCTCAAGGATTCTCTAAGTAAACCATCAGATAATCTGAAAATAGTAATAACACCTCTTTGGCCATGTTTTTTTTTCCTTCATCTTGTTTTCTTTTCATAACAATGTTGAGCGCATTTCTAGTACTATACCAAATAAATGTACTAATAATGGACACCCTTTATTTACCCCTGATCTTATTGCAAAGGACAAATTTATTCCCATAACATATTCTGGTTCTCGGCTTTAGAAAGATTTTACTTTTATGATTTCATCACATTAAGGAAAGGTCCATTTATTCCTCTGCATTCTAGTGTTTTTTAACAGGAATAATACTGAATTTTCTCAAAAGCTACTTCTGCATCTATTACTATGATCATGTGTTTTTCATGGTTCTTGTTATTAACATTTATAGTTTTCCTATTATTGAATCAACACTGCATTCCTGATAAAAATCCAACCTAGTAATGGTTTATATTTTTGTTTATATGTTGCTGTAACCTTTTTACTTATATTTCCATATTTTGCATGTAAACTCAATAAGAGTTACTGATCGGTTTCCTTCTCTGTTTTGTCTCTCTCTGGTTGATGTATCAAGATGATATTCTTGTCACTTACTGCTGACTCTGACAAAAATTGGTGCTGTAGAAAGAGTAGTATGGCAGAGTGTCATTGATTCCACACATGCTACCAGGCAGCAGTTGTTACCACCAACACATATGCCAAGACAGCTACACATGATGATTTTGAAGTGTGGGTGCAAAGAGCCATAGAAATGGTAAGAAACATAGCCCAACACGGCTACCGATGTCAGCAAGAAGTGGGAGATCCGTGATGTCTTTGTGCAAAGGAAGGTACCTCCAACTCATGCTAAATATTTAGAGAACATGAGCACTAGTCAACCTCTGTAACTTGTCTGCATTGACTTACTGTCTTTGGAAGGAGACAGTAAGAATGTGTCATATGTTGGTTGGGACTGCTCACTTCAAAAGGTATATAAAGTATATCAGCAACTAGAAAGTTCCCCCTAAGTATTGGGAGACATGTATTTTTCTGCCAGGATCCATTCAGACCAGTCAACCAATCAATCAATAAACAAGCATTTATTAAATGCTTACTATGTACGGAGAACTATATCTTGAGGATTCAAAGAAAGGGAGAAACAGTCCCTGTAAAGACCTTCCATTCTAATGAAAGAGACAACATGTAAAGAAATAGGTATTACAGGAGACACGGGAAAGTGACCATAAAGGTAAAGGCTTAGCAGTTGAAAGGACCAGATAAGTCATCCTCCCCAGGTTGGCATTTGAATTTGAATTAAGACTGTCTGCAGAATTACTTAAACACCAGCCATGTCCACTTAGTGACTTGTGTGTCCCTCATGTGGGCCTCTGACAATGGAGCAATTACAGCAAGTTCAAACAGTCACAACCCTCCTAGATACACATTCATCCCCAAGGAATCCTGAAAAAAAATTAATGATGGTATGATACCCAAAGTCACTGTCAAGGAAAGAAGGAAACATGTGCCTACTATGTGCCAGGCATTGTGCAAAGTGCTTTTTACAGATGTTGTCTCATTGGTCTGCACAACAACCCAGTAATGTGAGGTAGGGGCTGTTATGATCTGTATTTTACAGAAGATTTTACTGAGTAAAAATACAGATTTTACTAAGGCAAACAGAGGTGAAGTGATTTGCTTGGAGTCACCGAGCTAGTGAATGTCCAAGGCTGGATTTGAACTCAGGTCTTCCTGACTCCAGGTTCATTGCTGCTATTCAGTGCTATTCATTGCTCCCCCCTTCCCCCAACTGCCTATTGTTCTGTATTTGGTTCTGGTCTATTGACTATAAATCAAGAAAGACATTTTTTTTTTTTGCTTGGGGCATCTTCCAAAAGCCTGAGTCATCCTTAGCCTTGTTTCTTTCCTACATTATCTTTAGCTGTGCTCTTGGAGGATCTCAGTGACGTCGTGTGAGTTGAGAGGTTTTGGGGGCCTTCTGCCCTCTGCGGTCCTTGGCCTCTCTGTTCTCTTAGGCGAAGAAGATTAATGTGAAGATGTAATGAAGAGCAAGCCACAAGAATCTAGGAGTCTGAGTCCCAGCTGGCCTTTCCAGCCAGCCCAGCATAGATATATGCTCCCTGAGGAGCAACAGGTAACTTTGGCAATGCAAATGTAAATGATGATGCAAATGAAATAAGACTGTCTACCAGTCAGCCCTATGAGCATTAACTTAGTGGATCAATGTAATGTAGGGATTGAATCAGTTCTAACCCTAACAACAGAACTAATTCTAATCCCAATTCTGCAGTCCCTGAGGTATTGCAGAAGAAATGCTTGGATGTTTTTTCTTGTCCTATTTTGAAGTAGATAAAAGCTAATCAGTGGCAAATGGTTAAATGGAACTGGGACCCTTGTCGCTGGCACCTACCAGTGGGGAAAATGTAGCTGGTGAATGCTTGAGCCAGTGGCAGTAGAGAAGAACCCTGGAATCCTGAGGGGTCAATGCAGTCAGCCTGGCTCTGGGAGAGAGTCCAGAGCAATCTTGTTACATAGTATCTAGAACTAAACAGGAAAGGGGTTTGAACCTTGGCCTGAAAAGCTATCCCCTCACACACAGCTGGTATATATGAACTATATGGAAGTCCTGAGCCATAATCATGAGAAGATATGTTGATCTCCAGCTTTTACTAATAATCCTAACAAGCTTTTCAATAGCAGAGAAGACTACATTATGCATATCAGGGCACTCCATTTAATTTTTTTCCTCTAGGATTAAGCTGTGCTGTGTTAGACGTGGCAACTTGGTAAGAGGCAGGAACGGACAGCAGTTCTGAAGATAGAATCATTATTGAGTTTGCTTGAGATAGTCAGATGCCCTTTGCCTACTAACCTGTGGTGCCAATAAGAAATGAGTCTGGATTGCCTAACTCTGTTTGGGGCTATGAAGGAAACTGCATAGCCCTTGAGATGATTGTAAATTGATGTGGATACTGAATCACTCTCTCAAGAAATACTTAAGTGCCTACTCCATGTCAAGCACTCTGCTGAGCCCTGGGACAGTGTACTGAATCAAAGCAGCTAATTGACTGTCACTGGTATGTAGAAATGAATTAAGATACAATAGGATTGTTAAGGAAAAATGAATCTCTCCCCCATAGGGGGATTTATTAAATAACAAGCTACTGTGCTCATTCTCCTCTGTATGTTGTACATCTTATCTCATATGTCGATCAGCCTCTATTTCTTAACAAGCACTTAATAATTTTGTACTGCTTCGTAGTACAGTTTGAGCACTGCTAGATCCCCTTTCTTCTCCCCATTTTTCATTTCTCTTCAGATTCTTGACCTTTTGTTCCTCCAAATGAATTTTACTATTACTTTTTCTAGTTCAGTCAAATTACTTTTCCTTTGGTAGATTGGTTGGTACGACACTAAATAAGTAAGTGCATTTAGGTAATCTTATCATTTTTATGGTATTGGCTCAAACTCTATGAATAATTAGTATTTCCCCAACTAGTTATGGTTTTATTCATATAAAGACCTGTATGTATATTTGTATTCATATCATGCTATTTCTTGGTAGGTAGATTCTCAAGTATTTCATGAGATTTCATATTCTCTATGTCTTTAACTTAATCATGAAATAGATAGCTAGATGAGTGATAAATGTTAAGTAGACAAATACATGATAGATAGATAGATAGATAGATAGATAGATAGATAGATAGATAGATTTATTAAGTGCTATCCCAGCACCCCTCTCTTTTACTATTCTATAATAATGAGAGTTGTAGGCACACTTTGTAGCTCCAGTAGCTTCAGGGTCTATTTTCCACCATGTAACAGAGTTACTCTACATATAAGTGCTCTGAGATAGCCCAAGAAGGCAGCTAGGTCCTGAAAAAGAGAAGCCTGGCCCAGAAAGTTATGGTCATCAGGGGACTGCTGAATACTTCTCCCAAGAACCTTAGCCACATTCTTAACGGTCAGAGGTAACCAAGGCTGCTCTGAAATGTGTCATGTCAAACACTTTGAGGTTTTTGCCTGATTCGGCCCCTCACCACCACCAAAACAAAGAAAACAAAGACCCCCTCACAGGATGTGTTCCTGCCCATCCTTTGAAATGAACTCACATGACATGTCTTCCATAGATCCCTGAGGCCCTTTATTCAGGAAAGACTTTTCTCCACATGTCTTTGCAGAATATTTAGTTTACACCTTTATTATGAACTGATGTTTTTGGTTTTGGTTTTGGGTTTTGGACTACGTTGTTCGCAGTTTCACTCTATTACCTTTCCCCACTAAACGCCCTAAAGGCAGAAAAAGTTCTCATGTAATAGCCTATTATAATATTTAACTTGTAAGCTTAAGGAACAATAGAATGGCCCCAAAAGTCCACGGGATTTTTTCATGTTTTGGTATTAGGAAGTTTATTTTATATGAAAAGTTCTGAATGCAATCAAATTCATTCTGAACAGGAAAAAAATTGTAACCGCTAGACAGAGGTTGGTTTTTCCACCTAACCTTCTGTTTATTTCTATCTCTTGTTAATTCCTGGCCTCTTTATGATTGAGGTTCCTGGAAACATTTGGTAATTGCAAAATAGTTTATATTATAGTGTCTGTTTAGTATATAGTATTATATTTTATTATATTATATTACATTATATTATATTATATTATATTATATTATATTATATTATATTATATTGTATTGTATTGTATTGTATTGTATTGTATTGTATTGTATTGTATTGTATTGTATTGTATTATATTATAGGCATTGGGAGGGAGAGTTGGAGAAATAGCCAGCCTTTTCTTGAGACTTAGCTAGGTAGCTAAAGATCTTATCCTAGATCTTTCTCTCCAGGATGAATGCAAAGACCAACTCTTCAATATCTCCATTCCCTTCCTTATCTAAATGATCTCAAATGAGATAGTATTTGTAAAGCATTTAGCAAAGTGCCTGGCACATAGGAGACACTTAATAAATGTTAATTTCATTTCCCTTTCTCATCTCAGTCCTCCCCTTGTTCTATTCTCACTCCAACTTCTCAAATCCAGATGCTCAGGATCTTCGTTTCCCTTTTATGCAAAATACATGTAGTGTATACCAGTGATGTCAAACTGAAATGGAAACAGATTCCTGTGGGTGGCATATTAACTTAGAAAACCACAAATTCACATTATCCATTTTTAGTGTATTGTAATCTGGTTCTGGCTGCAATTGTTTGAAGGAGCTACATAGAGAGGCCCTAGTCACTCTCAGTGACTATTTGACTCAATCCAAAAGCATTTGCACCTAGATGAGGGAGCCAAATTGAGCAGTTTTGACTCTACTCTTACAAATGTGAACACAGAACTTTATTCAAGTGTACTTATAAGATCCCTGTACATGTAAAAGATTAGATGGGATGGGGCATTCATTCTGTTGATCTAATAAGCTTCCTCTTGTAAAATTACTTTATCATTACATTTCATAAATTTCACAAGATTAGAAGACTTCTGAGGTCATCAAGTTCAGTGCCTCGTTTTTATGAAGCCCAAAGGTTAGCCCCCTTGTTAGTGTTCACACAGCTAGTAAATGTCAGAGGTGGGATTCATACCCTGCTTTACCTGACTTGAAGTCCAGAGTCTTCTCCACTACCCAAAGAGATTGCCTTTCTCATTAACCATTTGCAATTGCTTCCAGCAGTCCCCCTATGGCATAATTTCACGTTCTTTGGCCATCCGGATCTTTTCCAACTTATGCATGTCCTTTTAAAATGATGGCACCCAGAATGGGTCTCGGTTACAGTATGTCCAAATGATCTTTGCACTTGTTCTGGATCTATGTTGTAAGGAATACAGCGCACAAATTGTTCTCCCATAACGAATGAATGTCCCCATAAATGACTCTCCCGCTACAGAGCACGGACACTCATACCGCCGCCACCCACAAACCACTCATCCACTGAATTGTTCCTCCTTGCTGTCCTCAAGCCACCACCCTAACATTCTTGGTGCCAGAAGCATGATCATGTTGGTTCCTGAGGTTACAGCTGGTGGCTTCTCAGCTGGCCCTCTAATAACCCATTTACTCTGTAGTGGGATCTCTCAGTTTGTTGCCTCAATTCCCCTTCTCCAGCTCACTCGGGTTTACTTCCTTATATACCCCTAACTCCAGGTTCTCCCATACTCTTCCCATCCCAGCTTTCATGAAGCAAAACAGGCTCTCAAGAATGAAAACATACAAGTTTAGAACCATAATCCTTTTGTGACACTGTACCGAGGAACAGGATTCACATTTGTCTTAAAGACTAAATATGGGGCACCTAGGTGGTGCAGTGAGCACAGCACTGGCCCTGGAGTCAAGAGGACCTGAGTTTAAATCTAATCTCAGATGCTTGACACTTACTAGCTGTGTGACCTTAGGCAAGTCACTCAACCCCAATTGCTTTGCCTTCTCCCCTCCAAAAAAGAAGACTAAATGTGCTAAAATCAGCTACATTACTATGGGCAGTTTTTAATACCATGGGCATGTTTCAGGGGATATGATTTCACAGAATCTTTGAAGGTACCTTAGAGATCACCTAGCTGTGAGTCGGTGAAAGCCACTTTACCTGGTCTGACACCAGTCCCCAGAACAGGTCATGATGCGTATGTGCTAAGGCTTAACTGACTCAGAGACTGGTGTTGCCTCCCATCTGTTGTTTGCTGTGGCACAGTTGGAATTAAGCCTGCTAGCTCTCTGCCCTTTGTCTCTCATGGGACACCCTTCATGCCATTATTCTAGTGGCCTACCCCACTCCACTGCCTTGTCCTCCAGTGAGGTGACAGTGCCATGTCATCTCTTTATCTAGAGATTCTACATAAGTCTCAGCCTTTGACTGGAGCACCCATCCCACTGCATATTCAAGCCATCACCCTTTGGATGGTGCGTCAATGGGGGATCACAAGCCCATACTACTTCCCATTGAGAACTGTTTTCCCAATCTCTCTATGAGGAGCAATAAAGCATTGTTTACACTATCCTCTGCTACACTGGCATTCTTCACCTGACCTCCTCCCTTTCCTTTGGCCTTATACTATCTTACCCTTCTCCTTGTAAACAATACAAAAATCTCTTTCACAGAGGAAAATTCAAACATCTTTGGCATTAACATTTCAAGTAAGAGAGTTCTCCATAGCCATTTCATTTTGTAGAGTTCCAATTATAGAAAATTAATTGAGAATGTGACCAATGAGATTTAGCATGAGGCATTTTCCCCAGTTCCCACTAACTCTCAAACAACAACAACAAAGGAATTATGCACTAGAAATGGAAAATTACAGCTGTTTCCACAGGACAAGAAAGCAAAAATCCCAACAAGATAATGACTTTATTAATTAACAGTGGAGACTCATGTTCCCACTCAGCACTCTCTGCCCCCTCAGCAGCCTCCAAGCTACAGAGCAAGGGTATTATCCAACTCATAGGCTTGTGCTTTGTACTGGCTTAGAAATTTACCTGCCACTGCAGTCTCTGTTGCCACATGATGCTCCTGTCCTTACCCCAGTATCCTGTTGTAACAAGCAGTGTGTGTGTGTGTGTGTGTGTGTGTGTGAGAAACACAAATAGAGACAGAGAGACACAGAGACAGAGACAGACAGATAGAGAGAGAGAGAGCAACAGAAACACAGAGAAAGAGACACATACAAAGAGAGACAGAGATAGACAGAGACAGATGGAGAACCATGCTTTTCTTCTAACTTAGTCAACCCCTAGGTTAGAGAACTTCAAAGTTTGGGGAGTTCTGCTGGGTACAGCCACTCCATTCTACCCCAGTCTAAGAAAATGTATCAGATCTAGTGACAAACTTAGCCCAGCCAGGAAACTAGAGAAATGAGGAGACTGAGACAGGGGCTCAGTTTATGGCCTTTTAAAAAACAAAACCATGTAAATTCATTATTTTCACATATATACAGAATACACACATATCTACAAAAAAGTACAATTAAACAAAGGTTTCTTTGGTCATATAATCTTGTTTTCTTTTTCCCAGCAAGTATGGACTTAGGTGCAAAGTAAGTCCAATATACTCTTACCTCTCTTGACTCTAAGATTTAGATGGGAAATAGTCTTTTAGGCAAGTGTACGTTTGGCATTCAAACAACGTGGCCAACCCATTGCAGTTGTGCTCTACAACAGAGTTTGAATGCTTGGTAGTTCAGCTTGAGAAAGGACCTTAGTGTCTGGTATCTTACCCTAGTCTTCAGAATCTTCCTCAAACAATTCAAATGGAAGCAATTCAGTTTCCTGGCATGGCATTGATATACTGCCCAGGTATCACAGGCATACAACAATGAGGTCAGCACAAATTAAAACAAAAATTAAATTAAATTTTCAAATGAAAGCAAAACAAAACAGAACACTATACTGCTAAAAAATAACATGAGGAAACTGCCCAGAACTTCTGAATACAGAAAATACAGCACCTCAGAATTCCAGAATGCATCTAGAAAAATAATGGCTAAATTGAACAGTTCCAACACAGTCAATAAATTTTGCAAGCAGCCAAGAGAAAGACTTTCAAATATAATCCATTCATTCAATCCACATTTATTAAGCATCTACTATGTGCCAGACACTGTGCTAAGTTCTGGGGATGCAAAAAGAGGCAAAAGAGTCCCTGCCCTCAAGGAGCTCACAAGCTAATGGGGAGACAACATACAAGTGCATACAAAGTAAGTTCTATATAGGATAAATGGGAAGTAATTAACAGGGAGAGGGTGCTGGCATTAAGAAGGGTTAGGGAAGGCTTCCTGTAGAAGGTGGGATTTTAATTAGGATTTGAAAGAAGTCAGGGAAGTCAGTGGCCAGATGTAGTAGGAAGGCCGAATTTACAATCTCAAATATAATCATGTATATGTTTGAATGGTTCGAAATCGCGAGGTATGAGAGATTCTCTAAGTAGAA
>JAQQSZ010016129.1:0-11105 GCA_028646595.1 Phalanger gymnotis | reverse complement strand
TGTGAAAATTAATGCTGAAAACTAAAGATGTAAATAAAAAAAAATCTAAGAAAAAAAAAGTACTTTCACTCAAAGTAAACAAAAGCTATGCTAAGGAGACAATTTTGCTTAACAACACAACAAGCTATGTTATGTGAATATAGTGGAATATAAGGAAATGAAATGGTTTCAAAATATGGTAAGACTTGAATGAACTAATGCAGAGAAAGTTAGTAAAACCAGAAAATTTTATTCTCCAATAACAGAATTATAAAAACAAATAACTTTGAAAGATTTAAAAACTCTGATTAATACAATGTTCAACAATGATTCTAGAAGACCAATGATGGAGAATGCCATCTACTTCCTTATAGAGAGGTGAAGGACAAAATGACACACACATTTTTGGAAATGGCCAATATGTGGAAAAGAGAAAAAGTATACATGCTTTTTCATTGGAAAAATAAACTTTAATCTAAAAAAAGAAATTAAATCATTAATAATTGTTAGAATTATCCTTACAAACAAATATTATAAAGCCTAATTACTGGAGTTTCAGAGGTTAGGAAAGACTAATGCTGTTAATTCTACTGACCATGGCTTTATCAGTATAGGACAAACTACAGGGAAAAAGGCTATGAGATCTGGAGTCAGAGGACTAGTGTTTGAGTTTCATCCTTTGCACATATAGACTGTGTGACCTTGGACAATTCACTTAACCTCTCTTGATCTCAGTTTCCTCTTCTGTAAATGAAGGAATTGGTTTAGATGATCTTTAAAATCCTTTACAATTCTAAGTCTAAAACCAGCCTAAGGACTTTTCTCCAAAATCCCAATAAGATACCAAGCCTATAGGACTGATAGCAATCCAATATGTTATCAAATATACCTATAGACCTTGAGATAAGTGAACTCTTTCTGTTTATTTGTATATCAATCTCAAGACTAGCACAATGAATCGTACATAGTAGTTATCTATAATTTTTTTAATTTAATTCATATCTTAATGTAAATGAGGGATCAAATATTATATTTTATTTGTCAAAGGAATGAGACATATCAAGTTGAGGCCTTGGGGAAGAAGAATGGGATACCATTGAAATGAAAAATTGAACATTTAATCAAAAAACACTTGCTAAAAACCTACAATGTTCTAGGCGTTGTTTAAGTACTGGGGACACAAAGACAAAAGCAAATCATTTCCTGCACTTAAGGAGCTTATATCCAGTGAAAAATGGAAAAGAATAGAGAGACTGGATTCCCAGGGTCAAAGACTTTGGCAATTTTGCCTTCAGGTAGTTCCACTGATAACTGATTTTAGTTTTTTAGGGAGGGAAATTTGGTACTAAAAATTGAGAAAGCAAAGTTTTTAGAATAGCAAATGGGGTAATATCCTACTTGACCTTCAAAAGTGTGCCCAGCTTTCTCCATCAGTACCTTTAGTCTCCATGTGTCTGAGTTCCCCCTCCCCCTCTCCCTTAGCTGTTATTTGCATATAAAACCCTGTGGCTGAATGCCTACTTCAAAATCTAGGACAGTGAAAGTTGTTTGATATAGATTCACTGCCATGGAGAAAGGGAGAAAAGAAAAATGCTCCGGAAAGATTCGACAACCAAAATGGACTTGGTTATTTCTTGATCTGTTTACTGTTGATAAATTATCTTTATTTCTTCCTGTTTAGCTGTATATTTCCCTTTCATGTCCTTCAGATTCTCTCCATTCTTGATATTTTTTACAATCAATTATGGTTAATGCATTGTCATTGTGCATGTGAATAGACCTTGCTAGACCTTGGCTATACTAGGACTAGGAACACATCTAAATTATCCTTTAATTAGCCTTTGACTCTGACTGCTTTTGGCCAGAAACCCATTAAGATGCTAAGCCTGTCAGATTGATAGCATTATGAAATGCTATCAAATGTATCTATAATCCTTGAGATAAATGAACCTCTCTTATTTATCTTTATATTTTAATGTAGTACACTCTATACTCCCCATCACCACATAACCCATACAGAGAGAACACAGTGTTCTCTACACCTAGAAAAGCTTTAAAAATGCTTATTGAATGAATGAAAGAATGCTCCATGAGATGGATCCATGTTTCTAGACGACGGAATTGCATTGCTTATTCTTTTTAAGGTAGTCTTCCTCATTTAGGCCATTTTGGAGAGACATAAAGGGCTGCATATGTATGATTCACCATTTCATCGCTCTTTCTTCAGATGCTATTCTCTCCCCAAAGTACAGAAAACTCTAGTAAAATTTCCATTGATTTGTTCACTTGATAGTCATGTTTGACTAGAACTTAGATTCATACAATCATGGAATTTTAAGGTCTCATTTTATAGATGAGCCCCAGATGGTGAAACATTTTACCTCTGCTCAGGTGACTAATTAGTAGCAGAAGCCAGAGTAAAATCTGGCTCTCCTAACTCCCAATACAGTCTTGTTGCTTTCCTTACTTTACTAACATACAACTCCTGAAGAGCCAACAAAATTTTAGCATACAAAATTAAAATTAGAAAGGCAAAATGGATATTGTGGGCAAAAGGATGGATTTAGAGTCAGAGGATCTGAGTTTGACTCAGAGCTCTAAGACTCACTATGCCTCTTTGGGGTACTCATTTAATCTCTGTGAGCCTCAGTTCCTCATCTGTAAAATGTGGCTATTAGACAAGGTGAACTCTAAGTCCTTTTCCAAGTCTACACCTATGCTCATATGATCTTATGAAAACTCACAGCTGTAAAAATCAGGCAAGATAAAGAAAATAACTTCTTTTCTATTTTCATCAGTGGATCCCTATCACCTCTGCAATCAAATATGAAATCCTCTCTTTGGCATTCAAAGTGCTTCACAACCTGCCCTCAGTCTTATTATGTTTTAATCTCTTCACACTGGCTTCCTTGCTGGTTTTTGTATTGTTTTTTAAATTTTAATATTTTTCTTTTCCCCCATGTAATAGTAATTAAGGTGGGACTTTTTGCTGTTGACCTTTAATGATTCTGGCCTTTGAATGGGGCAGATAAAGTGGGATGTTTTTGTATTTCTCAGCATTGAGCCAATTGGGAATCATTGATTTGTATCTGATGTGATATTGGGGGTGGGGAAGTTTTCCAAGCCCAGCCTGGGTGAGGTCTGGGCCCTCAGGCTCTGAACCAGATATGTAAATGCAGAGGTTAGCATTCTCTCTTGGAGCTCTGCACCACAGCAGGAGTGGCCCATGACTCTGGGTCAGCTATTGTGAGCTCCCCAGCTGAACACTCAGATGTTGATAACTACAAATTGCATTTGGTCTGTAATTCAGGGTGCTAGTTTTTCCCCCTGAACTATGTAAATATTTGTATGCTGGATTAAAGTAAGATTGTTAACCCTTTAACGTTGCTTTCCTTAAATAAAGCAGATCAAAAGGACCTGGGCTTGCAGTGTTCTGTGAGCTGGTCGTTGTTGGTTTTACACCCTCACAGCAGCTGCTAGCTGGATTGTTGATACACACCAATTCCATGTAAAAAACAATTTTAACACTTTTTTCAAATTTTTTATTTCCAAATTCTTTCCCTCCTTCCCTCTCTCTCCTCCCCCTCCCATTGAAAAGGCAAACAGTTTGACATAGTTATAAATGTGTGGTCATGCAAAACACATTTCCATTTAAGTCATGCTGTGAAAGAAAACACAGACTCCCTCAAAAAAAAAAACCAAGAAAAATAAAGTTTTAAAAATATGCATCATTCTGAATTCAGACTCCATCAGTTCTTGCTCTGGAGATAGCACCTTTCAACATAAGTCCTTCAGAAGTATCTTGGATCATTGTATTGCTGAGAATAGCTAAGTTATTTGGAGTTGATCATCTTACAATATCACTGTTACTATGTATAGTGTTCTCCTAGTTCTGCTCATTTCACTTTGCATCAGTTCATGTAAGTCCAGACTTTTCTAAGATCATCCTGCTCATCATTATATATAGCTTATAGTATCCCATCACAATCACATACAACAACTTGTTCAGCCATTTTCCAATTGATAGACATTCCCTCCATTTCCAATTCTTTGCCACCGCTAAAAGAGTTGCTATAAATATTTTTGTACACATAGGTCCTTTTCCTTTTTGTTTTTATCTCTTTGGGATACAGACACAGTAGTGTTATTGCTTGGTCTAAGAGTATGAATGGTTTTATACCCCTTTGGGCATAGTTCTAAATAGCTCTCCAGAATGGCTGAATCAGTATACAACTTCAGCAACAGTGCATTAGTGTCTTAATTTTCCCACATCCCTTCCAGCAGCCATGATTTTCCTTTTCTGTCATGTTAGCCAATATGATTGGTGTGGGGTGGTAGCTCAGAGTTGTTTTAATTTGCATGACTTGAATTAGTAGCAATTTAGAACATTTTTTCACCTTGCTGTTCTTTGAACAAGACACTCCATCTCTAGACTCTGGGCATTTTCCTGGACTTAGGGATTAGTGCTGATTCATACTAGTGGAGAAGGAAGACTCCTATGGAATTGGAGACTAGGGGATATGCAAATTCCTCCTTCTCAATAAAGTGGGGGAGGCTTTGGGACATTATTGCTTGTTATCATCTGATAGGATTCCTCAAGGTTTGTTTGTTTTTTTAAAGTACCCTGGAGCTTCTTAGTTTAGTAGACTAGGAAGGCTATAGGGGTCTTTGTACAGGACAGGATGATCCCCTTCCCCCACAGTGGTGTTTTGTTGTTATCATTGCTGTTTTGACTACCACACTATGCTAGGTACTAAGGGTAATACAAAAATGAATTAAATCACTGCATTTAGTGAATTTGCAATATTATGAAAAATGTTGGATAGGAGAGAGGGAGAGAATTTTTTTAACAGGTTCTGAGATTTCAGTAATATTGAGAACTCTTAATGAGAAAACTCCCTGGTAATGAAACCGTTGTACTTGTTCAACTTAAGAGTTACCTGAAGCAATAAGAGATTAGGTGACTCCTCCAACTTCCCATAGCTGGGGAATGTGTGTCTGATGAAAAACCTGAGCCCAGATCTTCCTGACTCTATCTGCCTAGAGTTATTGTTCGTCCTTCATTCTCAAAGAATGCCAATGACATTACAAGGGTTATATCTTGACTTGTTGTGGATTGGATTTAAGTGAGGCTGAGCTGGGCAAAGGAATCTGCCTCACTCTTTTCTCCAGAGTTATTAAAGTCTGGTGGCAAGATTAAGGTCAACAACTGGTGATGGCCCAAGATGCTAGAAAGGAAAGTAGGAGACCTTAGTCCATTGCTGTGTGACCTCACTTAACTTTCTTCCTTGCTCTGAGCCTCAGTTCCCTCATCTGTAAGACAAGATGTGGGTGAGGCAGGGTCCAGAAAATAAAAGGAAACTGAAAGGAGGGGAGGAAAGAGGAAAATGGTGGGGAAAGATGAAGGAAATCTCAAAGAAAACTTAGATTGTTGACATCACAGTATACAGCTCCTCCAAATCCTTGACGAAATTTCTGATATGCAAACTTTGTCCCATAAGACTCTCTACTTGTGGTTCTAGAAGGCAAAAGGCAAGAGCACAGGTTGAGGAAAAGAGGGAGAAGGGAGGAAGGGAGAGTATAAAAACATTATACATGCCTGAAATTTTCCTACTTGATAAATTAGCTCCATCTCACATGAACAAATCTAAATGGACAAGTTAAAGGCAAACATGGGGAGATCAAAGCCACTACCCTTGCCCTTGGTTTCCACTGAAATTAAATTCCATTCTTGCTTAGGCCCAGGAGACTTTTTGCAGATGAACTCCCCTGATGACTCCATGATAGGAGACTTGACAGTAAGGCTTGAAAAGGGTTAAATTGTGGTAATGTTGCAGTTGGGGAGTGGGAGAAGATACTCGATATGCATGCCTCACCTATCAATGAAGGGCACCAGTAACAGCACCCAATTGGAGATTGGAAGGTGCTTATCTAGCACTCTATAGCAAGGGTTCTTAGAGTAGTAGGATGGCCCTAGAGCACAGTGGTTAGGTCATGATCTTGGAGTCAGGACTAGACCTTGGTTCATAGTCTTCCCTCACAGGTTTACTAGCTATTGGACAAACCATTTAATGTCTCTATGTCACTTTATTTACCTGTAAAATAAGAGACTTAGAATCTAAGATCTTTTCAGCTCAAAACTTACCAACCATTTGCACAAATGAAATCATGAATGTTAAACACTTAGAGCCCCTTGAAGTGCTATATAAATGTTAGCTCTTATTATTGACTTTGGGGAAAGAAGGAATGGAGAATATGCATAAATAAATATATACAGTGAGAAGTTCAAAGTGCTAAAAATGCTATTAAATGTCAAAGACAGGAGAGACCACATGGGGTGGGGGTGGGAGTGGTCAGGGTACATGGAGGAAAGTAGTGTTGGAATTGGACATCAAATGGCAGAAATGAGGGAGGGAATAACAGCAGCAGCAACAACAACAATAATGATTCTTTAAGGTTTACACAATGCTTTGTGTATAAAATCTCATTTGATCTTCACAACTACCATAAAAGGTCAGTACTATTGTTATTGCTATTTCTATAAACAAAGAGAATGTGAGACAGGGTGAATGACTTGCCCAGGATCACACAGTTAGTAAGTGCCTGAGACAGTATTTGTACTCAAACATTCCAGACTCCAGGTCCAGCATGCAATCTACCATGCCACAAAACTGTCCTATGAACAAATTCCTAAAAGTGTAAGGTATGGCTCAGAAAACACTAAATATACCAATTTGGCTAGAATATGTGACCTACAATGGACAGGAGAATGAGATAAGTTTGTAAAGGTATAATTAAAGCCTTCTTCAATAACCATTAAAAATCATAAGTTATTTAAAGTAAGTTTTTTAGAATAGGATGGAAAGAAGGTATTTAACACTAGTTAGAAAATTCAAAGCAGTACATTATGGAAGGCCACCACCTCATTTATTAAAAGATTTTACACATTTTGTTAAGTGTGAGAATTTAAATGCCTCAGATGACTAAAGTGGAACTGTAACACACTGGGCCACATTTGTAATTCCTCCCAAGCCTTCTATTTGCTACCAAGCTCATGGTCCTGGCTTAGCTGGAACAAATATGTAAGCATGTGATTTCTGAGGCTTGGGCTGTAAGTTTAAATGGATAATTCAAATCAACTGGTATTTACAGATAGCACTTTCATTTTTTTTTTTTTTTGTCTTTTATGCCACTTCATCCTCACATATCTCAGCAGGGGGAAACTAAGTTAAACATTCTTAACTTCGTGGTACTCATGAGTGAAGAAAATGAGCCTGGGGCAGTTCTATGTAACCTGGTGAGAAAGGACCAAGCTAATGGGTTTAAGTTTGGGGTTCTCTACTCCTTTAAAAAGCAGAGAAGCTAGTGACTTTTGAACCTAGAAATTATGTCCCTAGACCTCAGCTGTAGTTAGAAGGGAGACAAATATAATTCTAGTCTAGCATCCTCTGCCCTCACAAAGACATACAAAGCATCTCGCCTCATGACCGCTCCTCTTGGCCCCCTCTTGATGGGAATCACAGTCTTTCCTGACTCCAAGCCCAGTGCCGCACACCCTATACCAACCTGCTTCTAAAGAAAGCATCTTCATGTCTTTCCACTGGCGACCCACAGATGTATGCTTTTATTAAATTCAACAAGTATATTTTTAAAAAGCACCTACAATGTACTAGGCACTGCACTAGGCACTGGGGATAGAAAGTTAGTTAAGTAGCAATAAAGACTACCTATACCCTGGGAGTCTTTCTAATGAAAATGAAACAAAGAATTTTGAAAATCGAAAAATAATAAAAATGTGAATCACAATTCTGGCTTTCAGGAAATGATTAGGTGCTATAACAAACCTCAGGTTTGACAAGGTAGAAAACAAGGTAACATAATAGTCTTAGAACTGCTGCAAGGAAGACCTGAGCACAAATCCCTTTTCTGGTACTTAATAGCTGTGGAACCTTAACAACTTTTTTCACCTCGTTTTCATCATTTCTAAAATGCGGGGGCAGAACCCAGCAGCCTCGAAGGAACATTCTCTGTCTAAATCTATGATCTTCTATGATTAACAACAGAGACTCCCATTTGCTGGCAAGGAGAACATTGCCTAGACAACCTCGGAGACCTGTTCCAATTCTTCTATTCTGTCCCGGAATCCCTATTCTGAATAATGGTGTTTGCTGCATTAAGTATGACCATCTAAATGAGAGTCATTATTCAAGCCCGATACTTAATCCATAGTAGAGGAAGGGACATTTTGATGGAGTTTAAATCCTAATTAGGAGGATCAAATTGGATTTAAGCAAATTTGGTTCTATGTATGAATGAAGACTATCCACTTCCTATCAATATAAACCGTGTGCCTAGTCTGATGCAATGCCCCACATAGAGAAATATATTCTATGATCGTTTCCTGTCCAGTTACCTAGTAGAGAAGAAAAGTCCTTATTTTCGGCTGCTGAATGTGCATTCAGAAAAATGCTTACAGGCCAAAGCAAGCCCTCTTTTCTGTCAGGATGCATTAAAGCGAGGAGGTAATGACCACTATAAACCTCTGGGTAGGAAGACCACCATTAGCCTACTCTCCCTAACTAGGGTGACATGAAGTCATGGCCTACACTTACTTCTTACCCTGATGTATTTATTTTTGCTACCTAAGGTAAAGGGATACTGGAAATCAAATAAAAAAGTCTGAAAACAGGGTTGACTTTGAGCAATTACAGCCCTTTTTAATGTATGCTCAGTTCTGGTGCACCAGCCAATCAAAAGTCGTTTTTTTCCCATCGCAAAGTCAGTGACAGGAACCAGTCATAGAATAGCTGTGTATAAACCTGTGTGAAGAATGACACCAGGTTCATAAGGTCTTGTCTCTGAATGTACAGCTCTCTATTATATATGTCTTCATAAAATCAAGGTTGAATAGATTTATCATCTTCAGATTTTACTTTCTGGAATTTTGTTGACAGGAGGAATTGGTTGTCGTGAGCTTTGTATTTGGGCTGAAAAAAATCAATAGCAGGATTAGTCTTCAAATTATTATAGAAATGAAACATTTTCCCTTTCTCTCTTTTCCTGTTTCTTCATTTTTTTCTTTTCACATCACCTCGCCATAATTAAAGCAATCTTGATAGAAAGGTGGGGGGGGGGGGAAGAAGTTTTTAAAAATAAAACAATTTCCTTATTAGGAATTTAACAATCCTATTGTGAAGTTTCTGTAAAATTTGCCTTCTTTGCCTTTTCTTGATGAGATGAAAAATGAAACGAAAAATAATTGAGTTGACATGTAGGTGGGATGTGCTCCATGTGATCTGCCTGAAGACACCAATGTTTACCAAGTAGAGCTCAGTTGTGTTATTTACCTTCCTTTGTTCTTCATCTTTACAAGTAAAAGTAGAGAGGCTGCAGAAAGGACCAAGGATGAGGGGAAAGACAACAGCCAACCAAGAAAGGAGGAACTCCACAAGCTATCATTTTGGACAGCAAATGTATGCACAGGAAAGGTGCTTCTCTTTTTTGGGGGAAATTGTCTAATCAATAGAGCATTTTGGTGATTTAAACCAATGTAGATTAATGAAATACTTACATTTTTTCTCATTAGTCTTAGCCTTCCTATTTATATGGCTAATAAGTTAACACAATTATTTTTTTCCCTATTCATTGTTACAAGGGAGCTAGTCAAAGCACATTAGTACTATTTCTGCTTCATGCAGCATAGCTAGAAAAATATATTTTCTTTACTGTCATTAGAGGTCCATTAGCTCTAGTACCTTGTTAACGTTTTTGCGTCTCTTGGGGATCCTTCTGCAGTTTTTAATGCCTCATCAGGCAATCAACTTTTATGTCACCTAAGACCTGGATCTGACCCCACTGCTTCAGTTCTTCAACAATAGGTGACAGTACCTTAAAATGATTCAATAGAGATTATGAGGACAATGCACTCTACAAAGACTTTTTTTAAAAAAAAAGTTTTTAAGTCCAGTTTCTGTTATAAGAACTCTTGTGTAAAACATTGTCTAACTATTGCGATCAAATAGAAACTTTCTAGGACTCAGTGATCCTTCCCAGTAGCTTCAATTACCCTGGCAGGTGGAAATGTTGTGGTCTGTTAGATAAATGAACTAAACCCAAAGGAATGTGTTTGCAGGGCTTCCATTCATATTTCAAGATACACGAGCCAGAAGATGGAACTAAGGCTACTTTTGCCCAGGCAGAGCTAGTGTTTGCATTAGAAAAGACAGCAAGATCTCAAATTACTCAGGAAACTTCTTGCATCACTCAATCTTCTTTAAACCACTCCCCTCCCATCTACTCCTGGACTAATTGCAGGAAGATAATTCAAGAAATAGGAAAAGTAGATGGTAAAAATACAGACACAAAGAGAAAAATTCCAATGAGAAAGAAGATGATATCCACATTCCATTTTAGTTTCAGAGAAAATTAAATAGGATTGAAGAAAGGAGGTATAACACAATTAAAAATAAAAACTAATTTTAAAAATATGCATTAAGCAAATCAGATAACAAGGGATGGATATTGATGATCAGTATGAATTCAACAGACAACATTCAACAATCATTAATTTTGTTATTGTGGTTCAGTTATTCAGTCATGTCTAACTCTTTGTGACCCCATTTCAGGGTTTCTTAGCAAAGATACTGGAGTGGTTTGCCTTTTCCTCCTCCAGCTCATTCTACAGATGAGGAAACTGAGGCAAAGAAGGTGAAGTGACTCACCATGTGTCACACAGTTAGTCAGGTACAAAGCCCATGACAACCAGATTTGAACTCAGGAAAAAAAGTCTTCCTGACTCCAAGCCTGGCATTCTATCTACTGTGGCACCTACCTGGCTGCTTCTAATTATCTAAGTATATGTGGGGATTTCTATATGTCTGTGGTAGAGATTAGATACTAGAGCTGTGGTTTTATTGGTTTAGATATAGGTATATCTCAGATAAAGAAATCTACCAATGCAAATCAGTACCTTTTTTTAAAAATTTGATTTATTTAATATATTTAGTTTTCAGCATTGATTTTCACAATAGTTTGAATTACAAATTTTCTCCCCATTTCTGCCCTCCCTCCCCACTCCAAGATGGCATATATTCTGGTTGCCCTGTTCCCCAGTCAGCCCTCCCTTC
>JAQQSZ010016128.1:0-11105 GCA_028646595.1 Phalanger gymnotis | reverse complement strand
GACTACCTGAAAGCCATGATCAAAAAAAGAGCCTAGATATCATCCTTCAAGAAATTATCAAGGAGAACTGCCCTGATATTCTAGAGTCACAGGGCAAAATAGAAATTGAAAGTATCCACAGATCACCTCCTCAAATAGATCCCAAATGCAATCTGACACAATCCATTTCTCCTACTAAGGAATTAAATTAAGGAATTATCCTCTACAACAGAAGTGTAAAACTAACTCAAATGTATAAATTTCTAATGGTTCTTCCATGTTACAAACATGAAATATATAACAAAAACATAAAGAAATATGCAAAACACTTGCCACTAACTAGAATGAACAGTATTTAATATGCCTATGGAACCAAGAGACAACATGGCACAATAGTGATGGCCATGGAGTAAGAGAGACCCTGGTTTCCAGTCTTGCTTCAGACACATACAGCTCATGTGACCCAGGGCAAGTTACTTAACCTCTGAGTCCGCAGACAACTGTCTGAGGCTGTAAGTTGCAAAGCAGCTGCCTATCTACATTGGTAGAGTTTCCTCACCCTGTTCCCTACACCAATGAAACTGCAAAGTATGTATGCCTCTCTACTCCCATGGAACAAACAGTTCATTTTCAAAATGAGACTATTAAGATTTTTTTATTGTAATATTGCCATTCTTGGGGAGTTATATGTTTAGTACATCCAATATGAAAAATTTTATGAGGTGCCAAGTACAGAAAAATATTCTTGATTAGCTAGAAAAAAATGGAGGTTTCTTGAGCATTAGTGTTCCAAATTTTATTTGTTTATTTGTTTGGTTACAGTGACTACGTATTTGATTACAGTGACTATGAATACAGTAACTTGTATACAGAAGTTCATAATATTTAAAAAGGGGATAATATAATGGCACAAACAATACCTAAAATAAATAAGTAAATATACAAAATAATCCATTTGTATAAAATGGAAAATATCAGAATCTGAATATCTGCAACATTGCCCAACAGTCTGAAAAAGAAAAAATATTTTTCACTGGTCTACCGCTTGTGTCTTTCCATATCCTAATGCTATAGGGTCAACAATTACAATACATATTACTGACCTAATTTATTTATCAAGATAGTATCATTTTCACTTGTAGAATACAAATTACTCATGACCATACTTGCTGAAATCTTCTCAGTATAGTCCTACACTGAAAGAATCACATTTCCAAATACACTCTGGGTTATTAGTTCTATTTTTAACCTGCCGCTCATATACTGTGTGTACTTAAAATTCAGAACATGTTTACATTATCCATCCAGCAAGCTAATGGAACTGCACACACCAGACAGTCATGCATAATTCAAATCAATATCCTCAGGCTTGCAACTCTAAGTCAAAGCTGCCTTTAAATAAGCTGGGGTGTGACTTTAACAAGAATAAAGTGTATCTAATTTTCCTCTTTATCCCCCCAAATTGATACATTTTGCAATGGAACATCATAAATGTGCAGCCACTGTATAACAATACATTTGTATATTACTGAAAAAAGAGATAAATAACAACAAATTGAAAAAAATAAACAAGATGACAAAATATTCTTGGAAAATCATTTCTACATGGAGTAGGATTAGAGAGGAAGGAAAGAAGAAGAGCACAGCTGAATAAGATTCAAATAACAAAGTCAGAAGTCAAATAACAAAAGTCAGAAGAATGCATAATAAATGATTATGAATTTTACTAACAGAAGTTTACATAAAAGCCATAGAATCATGGCTCTAAAATTGTCTGGAATTTCTTCATGATTATATGAAAATTAAATCAAGAACCTGGCCAAATAGCCTTACAAGTTAATATCCATACAAGTTAAAACAATATTACTAAATTTCCATAATTAACAGTTTGTCTAGAAATGGACCATGACTAGAATAGCTTGGGTCTTACAAATTAAATTTGAGGCTCATTGGCAGAACATATGGAGATCTTGGTTAAATTCCCACCATGTCAGACTCTAGTCTCTCACCTCTGTAATAGATAAAATGTGTTTTTAAAACAATAAGGAAAGAAAATTGGATCTTACTATGTAAAGGTCTGCCTTTCATTGAGATTCCCAACAAAAACCTGAATTTTTTAAAGTAAGTTTATTCTTAGAGGTAACTTAAATTCTAAAAACTAAGAATGTTAGGACATATTGAAAATTTTTTCTCTTAAAAGCTCTGAAATTAACCTATATCAAATTGCCTACCATTTAGGAAGAAGGGAAGGAGGGAGAGAGAAAATTTTGGAATTCAAAATCTTGTAAAAATGAATGCTAAAAATTGTCTTGATATTTAATTTAAAAAATTTAAACAACGAAAAAAGAAAAGCTTCAAAATTGACTTCTCACCTAAAGAAGATCTCTAGTTATGAAAGACATCACTGCTCAAGCATCCCAATTCAATTATGAGAATGAATCTCATATTGGTCCTCTTTAATATTAACAGACATACAAAACATAACATCCTCTGAAATGTCAGTCCATTACCTATTTATTAAAGTCAAGGCACAGTAATTCAAAGGACAGAATATGTGGAAAAGAGAGAAAAAAATTCTTTGGGATTTGAAATAATGACCTAAACATTAAATGGCATGCCTCTGGAAATTTGTTAAAATCAAAGAAGTTCTTTCAATGAAGGCAGAAAAATCTAACCCTATGATGGCTCTATCCACAGTGGTAACCTTTATAGTTTCCTAACTGAAGCCAAAAAAATAATATTTTCTAAACTCAAGATCCCAGAATTGAAGAACTGTTAATTAGTTAAATCAGGTCTTCAACAACAACAACAAAAAAAGACCAAAGAAAGAATTAATGTTCTAAATCCTTTCAACATTTGTTGTGGGAAAAAAAAGCAGCAAAAGAGGGAGTATATATATGGAGGTGGGAAGGGGAAAGAGAAAAAAGGCAGTTATGACAACTCAGCAGTTTGTGAGTAATTAAAGAGTTGTATAGAAAGAAAAAACAAGTGTATTAGTAATACATTTAAAAATCAAAAAAGGCGTTCTTTATTAGTATCATAGTTTTAGAAAAACAATCTTAAATATTTAAATCAGGGAGAGGGGAGAAGATGTTTTAATTCCTTAGGATGTTTAAAATTCTCTGAACAATAAAGTTCTTTAGAGTTTTGAAACAGGTTTGCATATAGACAGTCAATTTCCTTTTTTGAAATTCAAAAAGCTTGTTTAAACAATTCAGGGTTAAATCTTACTTGTAGGTTATAGCCTTTCTCATTAATATTCCTTCTTCTTGGTCGTCAAATTCTTATCTTTATTGTTATTTAGTCATTTCAATCCAGTCTGACTTATTGTGTGACCCCATTTGGGTATATACTCCCATGATACTCCAGTATCTTCGGAAAGATACTGGAGTGGTTGTCATTTCCCTCTCCAGCTCATTTTACAGATGAGGAATTGGGGCAAACAAGGTTAAGTAACTTGCCCAGGGTCACAAAGCTAGTAAATGTCTGCCACCAAATTTGAACTCAGGTCTTCCTGACTTGAGGCCTGGTGCTCCATCTACTATGCCACCTAGCAGATGCTTGATGCAGGGACAGCACCCGTACTGATTATAAGTGGTTTGCTGTCCATTAAATTCTAGTCACTTTCATCCTCTGCAATGGTATCTGGTATTATCGATGCTTAGTGTCTACTAATTCTTTTTTTAAAGTGTTTGTGATATAGAGGCATGAAGCGTCTGTGTCTTTTACAAGTCTTTGGCCTCTCTCATTTCTTTTTTCTAGAACCATACTTTCCCATATATATTTTCCTATGCTTACCCAGTCACATCTTTGCATTGATTCATCAAATATTGGAACATATATAGATTTGATTTGGAAGGTTTAATTGAATTTTTATAGAATTTCTCTACCACTTCATCTTCAGCAGCTAAGTTATGGAGAAACTGCAATTATTTTCATGTTTTGAAGGAGCAAATAATTTTTAGTAGTACTGCAATATGTGACAACCAACTGGACCATGAAATAATATTTCTTTTAGTTTTGAAGCTATATGTAGTAGAAATTACTCTACCAACTCCTTTCTTTACCTCTTCAAGGAATGGCTCTGAGTCATCTTCTCATTTAGGTTCAACTCCCTTCTTTTCATTTTGTTTATAATAAGAAAGTCAAGATTAACATAATTCAGTACCGCTAGAAATAGCCCACTTAGTGTTTACTGTGTAAGGATCTCACATGCACAATACTCAAAGTCAAATTAAAGTTTGTGTACAATTTAAAAACCAAGTCATGCTTAGCACACTCTGCCTCCTTCTTGCCACTTTGCTACTGTCATTGCAAAAGAAGAGGCAAACATTGGTTCTGTAGGCTAACAGGCATGTGACTCATGGCAGCATTGTAGCTCAAGCTACATCTTCGGACCAGAAGTCATGCTTTTTGCATGGTAGCACAGCTCTCTGGGCCTCAAAGGAAGAATGGGACTTGGATTCATAGGAAGCAAAGAGGGAAATCATATGCAAGGTGTAGGGAACAGCAAAAGCAGAAGAATATAGGCAGGGAAGAGTGCAATACTAGGATAAGAAGCAATCCAAGTGTATGGAAAAGGAGATCCACATTGCTAAAACATTTAGTAGGCCTATTCCTCAGCCAGTGTCATGTTATACACATTTGAATTCACAGTAATCACAGATTTATCATGATAGTGAAAAAGTCTCATTTTAGCAATAATATAATATTAAACGTAACACAGAACTGGAGGGCTCAGGCTATTTATTTATCCATAATGGTATTTCTTTTGACTTGTTTTACTCAAGATAACAAAAACTAAGCATCTGTCCACTATGGAAATGTATTCACCCTCCTCCCCAATCTTTCTTAGTCCTTGCATATCACAAAATAATATCAGATCAATACTTCAGTCTGAAGTCTCTGGTTTCACCTGAATGAGAAACTTCATCAGTCTTTCTTTAATTATCAATTTTGAAACATGTACTGGAAGGAAGAAAGGAAAGAAACAAGCATTTACTAACCACCTACTACATGCCAGGCACTCTCCTAAGTACTTTACAAATATTATTTTATTTGATCCTCACAACGATTCTAGAAGGTGCTATTATTATGATGCCCATTTTATAGTTGACAAAATGGAAACAAAGGATTAAGTGATTTGCCCATGGTCACATAGCTTTAAGTGTCTGAAGCCAGACTGGGACTCAGATCTTTCTGCCTGCAGTTAGTCAATAAGCACTATGGTAAATGCTAGGCAAAAGACATAATCTAATGGAAGTAATAACAGTGCACAAACAAGCTCTATATATAAGATAAATAGGAATAATCAACAAAAGGAAGGCAATAAAATTGAAATTAAGAAAGGCTTCCTTCCTGAATTCTAGCCACTGAAGCCCTTAGCCGCCTCTCAAAAGCTTACTTCACTTTAATTTTTTTTTTTGCATCTTGATTGTAGAAGCCTAAACCAGTTTCTAAGAAGAGAAGCCTACTCAGTCCAGGAAGGACTCCTTCCTGAACTGATTAGGATAATGATCGGACTAAGAAAAAGAAGAAGTCTTTAATTAATTCACTTAATAGAAGTTATTTCTTCAACTCACCTTTGCTAGGTAAAAAAGGAGTTAAAGAGGGATTGAATGGTTTTAAGAAAATGAATTTCTGGATATGCTAGAAGCTAAGTGGCTATTAAGACCACTATTCTACTTGAAATAAAACTATTAAATGAACTTTCACCTAAACTCCATAAAAATGTTTTAGGTTATCATGGAACTTAGGTTTTCTTTTGGGGGGGGAAAGGAATACTATAAATACCAAATGGTAATGGTTCATGTCAGCAGTGTGGGGAAATTCTACCCTTTTGGGATGTGTATCTATGCAGAAATGCCTAGAATTTGAGTAATTTAATACATTTATTCGCAGCCGAATTGTGCCCAAAATAGGGAGTACCAATTTTTTTCTTTTATATTATGTAACTATAGAGCTATTGATTGAAGAGATAGGCATAGTCTTGGGAAAATTATGAAGGAGGCTTTTATGAAACCATTAAAAAAATTTAAATTTTCTTCAAAAACTTTAATTATGTTAAAATGTTCTATGGTAAGAGTTAAATTATTTTAGGAAATAAAAAAAATATCTTCTGCATGTTTTGTAAGTGGCAAGTTACAAAGCTGTAGGCTTATATAAATTTTTACCTGTTCAGAGGAAGGCAATTTTTTAGTAACAACTGAATAAAAATTTACTTCTCTCTGACAGAAAAATAGTAATAGAGATTTGGTGACTCTTGACAGAGAAATTTTCTTTTTCTCTTTTTGTTGTGTGGAAAGGAAAAAAGGGAGACTGAGGAAGCTGAAACCAGTGTGAATTATTTCAGCAATAGGCTATGAAGATATGATTCCTCTGAAGAAGCAAAGAGAAAGCTACTGAGAGTGGATGTGATTACACAGGGACCTCATTGACTAAGACGTTTTTAAAAGCCATGTTTGAAGTTGAAAGCAAGGCCAAGTAGGTAGCACAAGTTCTGCAAGTATAGTATCAGAAGTATAAAAGCCCCATAATGAGCTAAGTTTGCAGTGACTGCTAAGGTTAACAGAAGAAGTTTTTTTAAAGTGATGTTTTGGTCAACCACGGCATCAAAAAAAAAGCAAAGAAAAACTGCCAGTGATAGATGGGAAGATGATAAGGGAAGGCAGCAAGAAGGCTGGTCTGAAGAACTCTCATTTGAATTGTTTTTTCTTTCAGGGGCAAAAGTGGGAGGAATCGTGAAGCCCTACAGCTGGAGTGGGAAATGACGAAGCGAATGCCTTGAGTACACTTCTTAAATGGTAGAAAAATCTGTGAGCAGCTCTCCAATGTCCACCCTTCCAGGGACAGTGGGTACTAAGGATGTGTGACTACATTACTTTGATTCGATCAACGAACAAGCATTTATTACAGACCTATTATGCAGCCAGGCACTTTGCTAGGCACTGTTAGGAAGTTTTTCCTCACATTAAGTCTAAATTTGCCTCTCTACAACTTTGATCCATTGCTCCTAGTTCTGATCTTTGGAGTGAGGCAGAATAAGTATATAATCCCTCCTACGTGTAAAGTCTTTCAAATGCTTCAAGAGATTAGGGAACATCAACCCATTAAGCTTTCTCTTTTTTTCTCTGCTAAGCATCCCTAGTTCTTCCAAATGAACGTCATAGGGCATGAACTTGAGGCCTTTCATTATTCTGTTCCCTCTCTTCTGAAATGTGCCATCAATATCCTTCTTAAAACATGGAACCTAAGCCCAGCACAACATTATAAACGCGTTCTGACCAGGAAGAGGGAGGGATATGATAACTTCCCTAGGGGCAGACAATATGCATCTCAATGTAGTTGAAGACTGTTACTCTTTCTTAGCAGCCTAACAATACTGGTGACTTACAAATCTGCAAGACACTAAAACCCCAAGATCTTTTTACACCAGTTTACTCACCTCTATTGTCTACTTGTGAAGTTGATTTTTAACCCTATTATGTATAGGGTTCCCAACAGATTTATCTCTATTAAATCTCATCTTACTAGATGCGACCCAACACTTGAGTCTGTCAAGATCTTTTTCAATCTAAACTCTGATCAACTATGCTAGTTATCCCTCTCAGTTTTGTGTCATATGCAAGATTAGAAAGCATGGGACCTAGCTGCCTGGAGGGCCCAGGGTCCAGGAAGACTTTGGCCAATTCTTCCAACTGTGCCAGCTCCTCTCATGCGCAACCAACATCTGGGGCCTTGCAAGAGTGGAGTAACTGGCTCATGCCATTTGTGAGGAAAGGAGGGAGGCGTTTTGACATGAAGTTCTGTGTCTACTGTTTGCAGAGCAAACCCCAGACCTTCCCGGACATGCTAGAAATGATTAAATGTGAGTGAATAACTCCAACAGAAGCGATAAAAAAGTCTTGCACATGAAGAAATATGGTTGGCACCTCCTCAGTTCTATCAAATAAGAAGATTTGTAAACTTTGTTTCTTTATTGGACCTGCACAAATTTTATTTGAACCAGATTTCAGGATGTGAAAGATGGCTTCCAATTACATTGTTAACCCTAGATGGTTCAATGCAACCTTTACTAGAAGATGAATTATACTATGAAGACAAAGAATTTTGAGAAAAGAATTTATCAATCAATAAAAAGACTAAAGAAAGAACGGGGAAAAAGCAGAAAACTTCACAGAATAGTGTTACATAACCATTATCTTTATAGTATCCATGTGACTATTCAGCCAAAATATAAGCATATATAGCCAGAGAATTTTTTAGGATTTAAGAGCCATTTATAGTTTGCTGATTGTTTAAAAATGTATCTTCAGATATAGAAAGTTTGTACTGATTAAAAACGGGTGTTAGCAACCTCACAAGCTTAAGAAACTAGAAACCAATAATGGTGAATTGCCATCTCTCTTCAAGTTCGCCTTTTAGGTACTTTTGTCTATTTCCTTCTGCAAACTCTCTAGTGTGCCATAACTCTGATTAATATTATCTATCTGACGAGTTTCTTATTTCGGTATGTCAAGGATGATTCCCTCCCCCAGAGCAGATTGCAACCCATTTCTTACTTAAGAGATAAGGTTTGAGTCTGAGACTGAAGCTCAGAGAAGTCTAGCTTCTTGCCCACAGTCACACAGCTAGAAATCCGAGAGGCAGAATGTGAACCCGGATCTTCCTGACTCTCAAGACGACCAAATTATTAAAAATTAAAAAAATTTGTTAGGTGTCATCATTTCTCTATTTCCATAAAAGTTTAAACCAACGCAAGCACAGATCACCCTTGTTCTTCTGTATGTTTATTGTGCTGCTACCGACATTTTTAAGAGTGCTGAGTAAGAATGAACCCATTTCAGAGACACTAAAGTATCTTACCATGGTCATAGGCCACCAAATTTAATTCATCTTTTGGCTGTAACCAATGAAAAGCTGTCAAATGGGCACAAAGGCCCTATATTCACAGAAGTGGAATAAGAGTGCCAGTCAATGCTTCATGTACTATTCTTCTTTCTTTAAGCATAACCTCAGCCTTGATGATTACATGATAAAGCTGTTTAAGGCCAAATGTAGTTTAATTTTTTCCCCAGTAGTCCTCAATTTGTGAGATGTGTTGTAGTTAACATACAAATATTTTAAAAGAAATATACAAATACTTACACATTTTTATTTTTAAAGTTTATTTTATTCTTTATTGCAAAGTAATGAGGTATACTAAGGCTTGTGAGTTCTATAATGATTTATTCTGAAATGATAACTTTTAATTTTGCCTTTACATATATTTTCCTTTTTAATTCATTAAATCTGTCTGTATTAAGTTTATCTGATGTGGATAACATGTCCGCATAGAATGATGTTACTTCCCAAAAGTCTGGAACCTATGGTCAGGACACTGGCTCAACACTTTAGTTTCAAAGCTGTCTTGCTTCTCAAATTTCCTTCTGTACATTAAAAAAAAATTCTTCAAAAAAAAAAAGATTAGAAGGCATGCCATCTACTCATTTATCCAAGTCATTAATAAAAAAGTTAAAGAGCACAGCACTAAGCACAGATCCCTGAGGCACTGTACTAAAAACCTCCTATCAAGCAGACATAGGTTCATTAATGGATTACTGCTCAGGTCAAGCCATTTCGTCAGTTCCAAGCTAACCTATTATTCCCCAGCACCTATTCCTTCATGTTTTGTGTAAGAAAAGCAGGAGAAGCTTTTTGAAATTCTTTACTAAATCTATGTAAGCCAGAAATACAGTAATTCCCATGATATGTCTATATAGTAGCCCAGTCAAAAAAGGAAATGAGGTTAGTCTGCATTACTTATTGTTGATGAAGCCCTTCAGTTCTTTGTAATCACTAATTCCTTTTCTAGATGTTTACGAAAACCTTCATTTTAATAGAATCATAGAACTTGGGAGCTGCAAGGGACCTCAGTGGTTTCCTATTCCAACCTATTTCCAAAGGGAATATTCACTATAATAAACCTGATTAGTAAGTGGTCATTCATCCTCTCTGCCTGAAGACCTCTATAAGGAGTTGGAATCCACTATCTCTCAAGGAAGCCTATTCTACTTTTGAATAGCTTCAATTATTAGGATTTTTTGCCCAAAATTGCATCTTTGTCTTTTTTTTTTTTTTTTTGCTACTTCCATCCATTGTTCCTACTTGTGTTCTTTGGGGCCAAAACAAATAAGTCTAAACCTTCCTAAACATGATAGCCCTCCAAATAACTGAACACACAGCTCTCATGCCCCTCCTGAGGTTAATTTTCTTTATGAAAAACATTACCAATTCCTTCAACTGATCCTCATATGACATGGACTCAAGGTCCTTCACCATCCTAGGCATCCTTCTCTGGACACTTCCAGATTATCTCATTAAGTCCTTCTTAAACACAGACCACAGTGCTCAGAACTAAATATAATACTCCTGATGAGATCTGAAGAGGGACAGGTAGAGTAGGATAATTTCCTGTCTATTCCTGGAAGCTATTTCTGCCTCTTCTAAAGTAGCCCAAGTGCTATAAAACTATTAATCTACATTGTGCTTTTGTCTAAAAAAACCCGTATCTTTTTCAGAACTGCTGCTTATACATGCCCACCTTATTTCATATATATATTCGCTAAGTTGATTTTTGTACCCAAGTAGAAGATTTTAGATTTTCCCCTATTAAATTACATTCATGACATCTGTAAATTTGATAAGCATACTACTTATGCCCTAACTATGGTAATAGGTTTTTTAAAAAAGTAACAGAACATGGCTCAGAACAGAACCCTGGAGAGCTCCACCAGAGCCTGACAGCCACACAGACACTGAATTATTACCAACTTATTCTTTGAATCAGACAACTTCAGCAATTCTGAATTCACCTAATTGTCTTATTGTCTAATTATCTGGCTCCATCTTCTCCACAAAAAATAGTATGATATAAACTTATCTAAAATCTAGATGAACCATATCCACAGCATCTTCCTCATTTACTAGTTTACAGGTTCTGTCAAAAATAGGAAATGAGGGGGGCGGAGCCAAGATGGCGGCTGGGAAGCAGTGACTGGCGTGAGCTCTCCACCAAGTTCCTCCAAAAACCTATAAAACAATGGCTCTGAACCAATTCTAGAGCTGCAGAACCCACAAAGTGGCAG
>JAQQSZ010016127.1:0-11106 GCA_028646595.1 Phalanger gymnotis | reverse complement strand
CCTCAATTCCACAACAAAGCCAGCAGGCCAGTTCTCCTTTCCTGTCCCTCCCCCTCTCCCCCCCACCCCACTTTAAAGCCTGGGTTCCACCCCTGGGCCAAGGCTGGAGGGGAGACTCCCACTGGTCTGCTGGCCTGCCTGCTGCCTTGTGTGCTGGGCCAGAAGCCACAGAGCGAGCACAGGAAATAACAGGGCCCCCCTAGGGGCCCAGTTCATTGCAAGCGCCATCTCAGAAGTGGCCCAGGAGGGAGGGAGGGAGGGAGAGAGGGAGGTAGGGAGCAGAGAGGCATTGTCCGGTGCTTTGTTTCAGTTGTGCGGGGCACTACCCGTTCTCCAAGAAGCTGCTTAAAACTAACAAAGCTCTCACAGCAGCTGCCTGGGCTCTCTCCTCCCCACTGATGGGGAGCCCCTGGGGATGGGGCCCAGGGCTCCTCTGTGCTTTTAAAGGGACAGCACAATTAAGACAGGTGCAAGGCCTGTATTCAAGGAAAACCTAATAGAACTTAAGAGTCTGTGAGTGAGTGAGTGTGTGTGTGTGTATGTGCATCCATATGTGCATCATTACATATGCACACATGTGTGTCTCTCTGGGTGGGTACAAAAAAGTCAAATCTGATAATAACCCATCAACACATACACATATAAATCATTTGCATATGAATCTTTTTTTTTTAATGGTTACGTCCTGGTTGGTGGCCAGCATGAATCAATACAAAGAAATCCAACCAAAATGCAAGAATGTAGAATACTTTAGACTAGACTTAGCCTAAGAAGATTGTATCTGGAAATAAAATATCCCACTTTCAATTTCAATTAGAATTAACAGACAGTATATTCCACAGTGAAAGTATATCTAAGGGCTCGCGTCCAACACAAATCAGCTCATCAGAAAACTACACCTAGGGTTTTCATTCGGTTAGCACAACCACCAAAACAGGTTTGCCCTCACCTCCTCCCACCCCCCACCAAAAAAAAAATCAACTCGACGATAGAAAATAGACATATGGGTCATTCATCACCTCCTAGTGAGGACGACAGTTACCAGTTAAATAAACTATTGGGCATTGAATACAATTATCAACAGTTACAATATTGATCTGCCAACCACTGATGGCAATTCATCAGTTGAGGCTCTTACTTTGGGTGAGTGTGTGTGTACACATATATTAATGACGGGAATATACACGAATGTCTAAATAAATTCTCTCATTGTTCTTCAATTTCTTTTGCATTTAACACTGGTCCGAATAGGTTGGACCATCAGGAATCAGGATAACGTAGCTGGATACTCGATACAGAAACATCCAGAGTTGGCCTCAGTTAAAAGGCTTCAAACGATGGGAACTCAGGCCCAGTGGAAGGTCCACTCAGGAAACAAGGATCAGATGGCTTTCCAGCCATCCTGACCATGGAGATTTCCTCCTGGGTGGCCTCCACTGCTCCACAGGCAGCCAAGGGAGCTGGCCAGTCTTCCTGAACAAAACACACTTAAAGCAACAGAGTGGAAATGAAGGCCCCAAGGCCAACACAAGAGGCAGCATGACACAGTAGAAAAGACTGAGATTGGTGTGCTGCTGCTGTTACTTACTACCTATGTGACCCTGGGTAACCATTTCCCTTCTCTGTGTCTCATTTTCCTCTTGGTAAATAAGGAGTTATTGGACTAGATAACCCCTAAATCGTGCGCTCCTATAAGCTGCCTAATCTCTGGGTCTCAGTTTTCCTCATCTGTAAAAAGGGAATAATACTACTTAGACTACTTAACTCACGGAATTGCTGGGGGTGGGGGGTAGAAGCACTTTGAAAAACTGTAAGCCATAAAGCAAATAATGAAAGAAATTTTAAAATGAGTTATAATTACAGAAATATTAATTTATTTTTATGGAGTGGCAGCATGGAGTAACGATTAGAGAGCTGCCCTTGGAGTCAGGAATACCTGGGTTCAAGACCCCCCTCTGACAGATACTTTCCATATGATGGTGGGTGAGTCACTTAACCTCTCAGCACCCTCAGAAAATGCTCTAAGATTCTAGCTTGCAGATAAAGTGCCCATTTGCATTTAGTAGCAGAAGTTTCCTCGCTGGGAATCAGTGAAATCACAGGTAGAATCGAGGGGACGGGGAGAACAGTATGGTATAATAGAAAGAATTGGAATCAAGAGAGGCCTGGGTTTGAAGCCCAGCCAGGTTGTGACTTTGTGGCTTTGTGAGCACGCGCAAACCTCTCACTGAGCCTCAATTTTCCCATCTATAAAATGGAAATGATGATACTTCACAGGTTTTGAGGATCAGACAAGATAACGTATGTAAAGCACTCTTACTACATAAATGTTAGCTATTAGTAGTGATATCATTTTAGGCACTACCTTCCCTGTTTGGGAGGGATGGACCGCACTCTTGGGGTCTGGAGTTTGTGAAGTATCAAGATGTCAATCATCCCTACAGATCCCACCCCTAACCAAACCCATGCTTGCGGAAAATATTGGGACTTCCCTACATATCTCCGTGACCAATGCTTCTAGCTAGATGTTTCCAAATGAAGCAGTGAGGGTGAACACCAAAGAAAATTTAACAAATCCGAAGCTTAGAGGGAACATTGTTTTAATATCTGACCCTAAGCACAAGGACAGGGCAAAGCAGGGCTCTCAACCTACGATTGATTGAACACTCATGATCAGTTAGGTTCTACCCAACACAATCTGAGCCTCAATTTTCCCATCTATAAAATGGGAATAATGATATCTATAGTAGCTACCTCACAGGCAGATACTACAGATATCTACCTCGTCTATTTGTCATACAGACAGTATGTCTTAGAGGCAGGTCTTAAACCCTGATATTCTTTACTCCAAGGGTGATACAATATTCTCATGACCCCTTCTACTGTCCCTCATTGTGAAAGAAAGGCTGCAAGGGCGCAGGGATACAGGGAAAGTAGTTAGGACTAAAAGGAGAAATAGAAAAGAGGACTGTACTCTTCATGACCCCTTTTAGTGTTTTCTTGGCAGATAATGGAGTGGTTTGCCATTTCCTATTCCAGCTCATTTTACAGATGAGGAAACTGAGGAGGACAGGGCAGAGTTAAGTGACTTGCCCAGAGTCACACAGCTAGTAAGTATCTGAGGTTGGATCTGAACCCAGGCCCAGCACTATATCCACTGTGCCACCTACCTGCCCCAGAAAAGGAGGAAACTGGCCATTAATAGCCTGCAAAAGAACTAAGCCCAGATACTGGATCTTGACGGATACTTCCCTGACTTTTCAGAAGTTTAAACAGTATACAGATTTTTTTGATTCAATTTTCACATGACATATGAGTCCTCACTCTGTGGATAACACTGTATGATCTGTGGGAGACACTAAATCAGGCAAATGATCATAAGAGAAAGGTAGAGAGACCAAGAGAGACAAAAACCGAATCGGGGGGAGAGAATGTCAGAGACAGAAAGCAGAGAAAGTTAGAGAGACATACAGAGACAGAGATGGAGAGATAGAGAGAGACAGAGAGCCAGGAGAGCAAAAGAGACAAAGATGGACGAGACAAAGACAAAGAGAGGAGAGCGAGAGAGACAAAGAAACAGAGATAGAGAAAGAGTGAAAGACATACAGATAGATAGCAGAAAAAGATCAAGAGAGAGCCGAGAGACAAAGACAGAGACAGAGAAAGACAGCAGAGAAAGAGTAAGAGACAGATAGTTGAGAGACAGACCACAACAGAGAGCAGAGTGAGACACAGAACAAAAGGAGAGGACAGAGAGAGAATCAGCGAGAGAATGAGAGAGACAGAGAGAGAGAGAGAACGAGAGGACACAAGAGAAAGAAAATGAGAAAATGAGAGAAGACGAGAGAGACAGAGAGAACAACAGAGAGAAGAAAGAGACCGGGAGAACGAGAAAGAGCAAAAGGAGAGGAGAGGAGGGGTGAGGGGAGAAACAGATAGACAGGCAGACAGACAGATAGACAGAGACAGAGGCAGAGAGAGACAGACAGAGACAGAGAGAGATCGAGAGAGGGGACAGAGAGAAAGAGAGAGAGAGAGAGAGAGAGAGAGAGAGAGAGAGAGAGAGAGAGAGAGAGAGAGAGAACAATGGCTTTGTTTTCCTAGGGTCTGATCCTTTGGTCAGCTGGGCTGAGAGGAGGCACCTAAGGGAGAAAAGTGACTAAAGAGACATACATCACAAAAAGCTGAGGATGCCCCAGGCTCAGAGCATGGAGAAATGAGTAAGACCAGCCAAGGCTATCCTAGGAAAATTCAAAAACCTCCACATCCAAATTGGCTAGCGAAAAAACCAAGCAACTGAAACAGAAGAAGAAAAAGAATGCTAGCTAGGCAAATGAAACTTTTTTCAGTCTCTCTCTCTCTCTCTCTCTGTGTCACACACACACACACACGCACACACACACGCACATGCACACGTACACACACACGCACACACACCAGGCAATTAAAAGAGGAAGCAGCCCAGAGTACTAACCCAGCATGGGAGCCCCGTCCTGGCAGCCCACCAGCGCCTGGGCTTGAACCCCTGCCAGCTGAATTACATATGGTACAAGGACAGAGGATGGGGGTGGACCCAAAACGCCCACATCCTCTTAGCAGAATAGGTCCCGGTCATCTGTGGTGGCCACTTCCCCAGGTTGCTGCTTTACTGTCCACACACAGACAAGGCAGCAATCTCCCAAGTTCAGCTAGCTGGCAATCAGTCTGATGCCTAAGGCCCTGCTTCTGTGCTGCCTCCTGGCATCTCCAGTTGTGATCGCTTGTGCACGTGTACACATGTACACGTGCAAGCACACACACATACACTCAGACACACACTACAAAGTTCGAGCTGCCCTGCTGTCCTTTCCGTTCACCATGGTAACCGAGCTCAATTTCCCCAGCCTTCTCTCAGCTCGTGTCACCACCTTAAGGTTATTTAGACCCACTTTGCCAGGCTGCTGCTCTAACAAAGGGCAGTCCAGAACAACCAGTCTCTGCCTCAGGTTTAGAGAGCAGAGAAGGAAGCGCATGCCTTCTGTGCTTAGCCAGCTCCTGGGGCACAGTGTCTTACTCTGCCTGCCCCAGACCTCTTAGCTCAACTCCCTGAAGGCTTTCCAGTCTAGCTAATGAGAAATTCCCCCAGAAAACCCCATATAAAAATGCATTTCATAAGTCTTTAAAATGCCTGGAATTCTACATCTATTTAGTAAGGCTTTCCTGCTTCTTTAAAATGTCCCATGGTTCTCCTCGAGAGGATGGATTGGCGAAGAGGCCCAGAGCTCAGGAGCCCAGGGGGTTTTACGGGCTTGGCCAAAGACTTAGTGGTTTCCTGGACAGAAAGCAAAGACCTGTCCTTGACGCTTCCCTCTTCTCTGGGTTGAGTGAAACTAACCTAGGCTTGACCAGTCCCTGTGGGTAGAAGAATAACAGCAGGTAACACCAAGCAGCAAATCCAGTGATTAACTCAATGTGGTAAGGATGTCACCATGACACACTTTCCTTCACTCCATCAGTGAAATGGAGACAAGAGATGACAAGGAGTAACAGAGAGAAAGCTAGCCTCAGAGTCAGGAAAATCTGATTTCAAATCCTGCTTCTGGGCACATAATGACTGTGTGGCCTTAGCCAAGTAACTGAATCTCACAATGCCCCAGATATTGGTAGCAGAAGGTCCCCATAAGCACTCCCCATACCAGGGGTGGGAAACCTGCAGCCTCGAGGCCACATGTGAAGACTGGATTCAGTCAAAAGGCCACACTTGAGGGCCACATGTGGCCTCGAGGCTGCAAGTTCCTTACCTCTGCTAATGTCATCACAGAATGAAAAGAAAAATAAATTTTAAGTGGAGATGGGCAAGATCAGAGAGAAAGGTTAGTGGAAACTTGATGCTTTGTTTTGGGAGAGGAACCTCATGTACTCAAAAGAACACTGGATTTAGAATCAGAACTGGGTTTGAGTGGAAACTTGGCCAGTTACTATGGACAAGTCACATAAACTCGCTAGGCCTCGCTCTGTTCTCCTGTAAAATAAAGACTAGTGGCATTACTTTGCAATTTGCAAAACATAAGGCAAGCCATTTTTTGAAAATAAATAGGAAAGGGGAAAAATTCATTCATGTTTCAATCCCATCTCACAATAAAAAATAAAAGGCCTTAGTCCCATAAGACCCAAGCTAACAACATTTGGGGGGGAAGGGATTTCCATCTGAAGAATAAGATGTCTCCATTACCTTGGTGAAATTTAAATCTTTTGTACATCCATGGCCAGAGCTTAGAAATTATTAAAGATTACACCCAGACATAGGGGAATATGACTTGGAAGTCCCTACATATAGAAGATGGTCAAGGCTTCTGGTAGCTTTGCTAGGTTAAAAAGAACCAATGGTTTCATCTATCACACCAGTCCTGAGTACAATAGACTAAAGCAAGTTCCTTCATGAAGTGACCTCCATATTACATGCTTTAGGTACTCATGGATCAGCCACCATCATTGCCTTAAGCTTAGTCCGAACAGAGAAGGATTGAAGGAGCTGGAGAATGGACAAAATGGTCAACCTGATTCCATGTTCTTACGTCGCTGCAGCCCCTGAAGCTAAGGCCATTAATGCTCACCCAGAGGCTGAGCTTCCTCCCTAGGACCAACCCAACTCCTTGGCAAGGGAGTGGAGGTCTCTTAGGCACATAACTTGGAAGGAGAGCATCACATCAGCCTTGATAGTTCTTGCGTTGATGTTGCACTAAGTTCTAACAAGTGGACTCTTACCTTATTCCTTGTGACCGAGCCCCTGCCTTGTCTTTGTAGTCAGAGGATCTGGGTTCAAATTCTACCTCTGCACTATCTGTATGATGTTGGGCAAGTCTCACCCTCCCTTAAGCCCCACTTTCTCCATTTACAAAATCTTCATCTATAAAATCATAAAATGAAGAGATCGTACTAGATGGGCTCTGAGGTTACTTCTAGCTCAACTTCTTTTTTTTAATTTTTAATATATATTTCATTTTCCCCTCAATTACATGTTAAAACCACTTTTAACACTTTTTTGTAAGTTTTGCCAGTTCAACTTCTATGAACCTGTCTACGATCCTACTTCTATTCTGGTATTGAGTCCTCATGTTTACTCTCCCACACCTGAACCCCTCCCTTGGGGAATGGAATCTCTGTTCCTCTGGAAGTGGATAATTACCCCGTTTCTCAACTGATCAATGCTGGACCTCCCTGGCACTAACCGCCTGAATGCTTGGGCCTCTATTTGTACCCTACTGACAGCTTCCACTGAGGCTCTACTCATCCACACTTCTATTGGTTATTGTTTAGGTCTTGAAGATCATCTCACCAGATTTATATTGGCAGGTGGATCTCATCCTCAGGTGCCAGCTCTACCCACTCAACCTACCACCTACGTGGAGCCCTGACTTTGAATAGGAGCCATATGGAGCCCCAACACCCAACCCTTGAAGACAACAGATGACATTTTCAGCTCCTCAACCTCTCCTACAAAAAGACAGCAACAGCAATGCAAGTCAAAACTGAATTCAGCATTAGAGGCTGAGATACCCAAGCTTCCTGGAGGAAGTCCTAAAAATGAGGCATCACTGGATGGAGAAGTTGAGTACAAAAGAGATACAATTTCCATTAGAGCCTGGGGCTTCCGAGACATCATAAACAACTGATTACTATTGACTGTTTCTCTCAAACCACAAGCCAGTCTGTCACTGTCCCATAAATAAGCTCAGATAAGGAGCCTGTCAGCCAACAATTAGCATGTGTCAACAAATTAACTAGTTCTTCCGTGGGAAGGAACAGATTTGCCCAAACCCTCTCATGAGCCCTAAGCCCTGTACTTCACCCCCATGCTCCCTGCCTCACAGAGAACCCAATTGGGCAGACTGAAGCTTGTACTTTCCAAGAAGAAATAAAAGGGGCAGGAGCTCTGGACCAAAACACAAAGAAACCAGTTCAGTTTGGAGTCTCTTTTGATCTCCTGCCTTTGTTCCAGTTCAAGACTTTTAGATACCGCTCAGGTCCATTGGCTAGATCAAATTGGCTCACCGGGGGCTCTTTGAGAAATACAGAACTACAAACGTATCCACTTCTTTCCAAATCTGCTGTTCTTCATCATTGTTGTCATCATCTTGAATCCTAATACTTTTACTCAACTACAAAAGCAGGGTTTTTTTGCCCACATACATAACGATCTACAGAACATTAAATATAAAAGAATAAAAGCAAGGCGAGCCACTTGTCTAAGGACCATTTCTATTTAAACGCCATGGAAAAAGAAGACAAGGAGATGATGGTGGCAATGACGATGAAGAAGACACAGGCACTACCAATAACAACATCAATGGAACTGTAGAAAAACTCAGCACTGCAGACTGAAAATTTAGCACCTCCTGAATGCCTAACAAGACTTGACCTGGTAACTAGGCTTCTACATCAGCACCTTTCATACACCCAATGAAAAGATCCCCATCCTATACATTTATTGTTACTGTTCAGTGGTTTGTCATGTCCAACTCTTTATGACCTCATTTGGGGTTTCCTTGGCAAAGATACAGGAGCAGTTGGCCACTTCCTTCTCCAGCTCATTTTGCAGATGAGGAAACTGAGGCAAACAGGGTTAGGTGACTTACCCAGGGTCACACAGCTACTAAGTGTCTGAGGACAGATTTGAACTCTGGAAGATGAGTCTTCCTGACTCCAGGCCCAGAACTATCCACTGTACCACCTAACTGTGTCACATACAGACTTTGAAACATCCTTGAGAATCCAATAAATGAATGAGGGAATTAAGCCACTATCACAGACAAAACTGCTGTTGTCCATAATCACTAGTCCATAAAAATTTACAAACTATATTTTAATAGAGGTTGCCCCCAATAAATACTGATCACCTCCAAGCTACATGAAATAAAACCCTTTCAAAAGGTTTTACTTCCAAAAAGTAGAGACCCAGCAGAAGAAATCAAAATCACATGAAAGTAGGAAAAGGAACTTCTCATCCTTCTTAACCTTTCCTCTCCTGAGGTTGTCTCAAAGGTTCTTTTACTGAGCTGACAGAGGATGAGATCACATCCCAATACTTTTATTCAATTGCAAAAAGCCATTATTTGATCCTCCTGTTCAATAGTCTGCAGAACATTACACATAAAAGAATAATAGCAGGATAGCAATTTGTCTACAGACCATTTCTATCTGAAGACCATCAGAAAAGATGAGAACGAGGTAATGATAACAATAATAACCTGAGTTTGTATCCCAAAGCTTTCATTCAATTACAAAAATCAATCACGTTAGCCACTTGCACAATAGCCTATGAACACTGAACATAAAAAGAACAGTCATAGGACAGCATCTCTTTCCAGGGCTGCTTCTATCTTCATGAATCCCATCGAATATGAAGATGAGAATGAGAAGAAATAATAATGTTAATGATGATAGCGGAGTAGCAGTAACAGTAGCAGTTGGGACAGTAATGTTTGGGCTCATTTCATGGATTAGCCAAATAATGCAGTTCATTAAGCAAGTCACCACTTGCTTTAAAAACATGCTCTGAAATGATACCAGAAGCCTACGTTCAAAGTGAATGGAGAGAAGGAAGGAGAGACAGTGAAAGACACAGCTAAACTGTATGCAAGGCAGGCAGAGGGAGGAAAGAGCTCTGGGGGAAGGAAGAGCAGGAGGGAGGGAGAAGGACTATACCAGAAGCGCAGAATATTAAGCCTGACCATGGCCCCTCTGAGAAAGTAACTTTCCTATTCAATGAAAAAATATTTCTGAGTCCATCTTTTTGCTTCTGTGCCCAGCCCAGGAGTCAGGGCAAGAAATTATTATTGTGAGTAGACTCTAGTCTTCCTTCCTTCCTTCCTTCCTTCCTCCCTCCCTCCCTTCCTTCTTCTCTTTCACCCTTCCTCTCCTCCCTCCCTTCCTCCCTTCCTCCCCTGCCCCTTCTTCTCCCTTTCTTCCCTCAATTCTTCCCTCTGTTCTGCAATGCTATGCTTATAAACTACCTTTCTAGGATTGAGCAGTGGTCAGGCTCCTAGAGGGAGAGGCCAGAGTTTCCTCTTCGGTAGAGGTGGCCAAAGGGGGCCAGGAATGAGCTCCAGAACACGTCATGTTTTATTTTTCTTTATTGAAGTTCTACATCATACGACCCAGGCTAATGCAAACAGGGGCATCATAAAGAACAAAATGAAAGCCTGGTGTACTGGGACCATGGTTGCAGAGGTAAAACTCACACCAATGAGTAACTCCAGCATGCAGACCACTATATATTATAACCCTTTATACAGTCCCGCCATCACTCTCCAGACAGTCCACCTCTGTGCTCAGCCCTTTGGCTCAGCACACTGCACCATATCCTCCATTGATAAACAAGCGCCAAAGAAACCAAAGGCTGCCTTCACACTCACTCCGCGTCTACATGGGAGATGTCTTCTCCCAAGTGGCTTCTTTCCTCTCAAGATATCACTCCAAATGTAGGCAAGATTTCTCCCTCAACCATAAGACGGTTGAGGTTCACAGAATCCAAAAGTTCTAAACAGAAACAGAAAGGAAATATCCACCACCACCGCTGCCCTCACCACTTACCACTGTTTGCAGACATACAGTTTTACTCCACATCTGACCCTGGTTTTTTGTTACCCCATCTTGACACAGTTGCACACCAAGCTGATCCATCCTGGGCCATCTTTCGCCATGCTCTACTCATAGCTGCTTCCACTAATCCTTGCTGCTTGGCCATTTCACATGAAGGTACTCCCCTCGTCCATGCCATCTCCTGGTCTCCTCAGTCCAACATATTGGACAGGACCAGGTAAGAAGCTGATGCTGCTTCAAAGCTGGAAGGCTAGCCACAATTGAGGAACTCAGAGTTATTAATTAATTAATAGCACATAGGCCACCAGGTCCTTACAGCTCCTGCCTCCGTATGTACACATATCTGTCAAAACCCCAAGTAAGAGAAGCTTTCCATTTTCTGGAGCAACACACAAAACCATACCCTAGCCTGTTTGGCTAAACCAGGGCTAGCAAAACCAACAAATGCCCCTATCTTTACCCCCATTTAATTTCCCAATTTTTAATTTAATATCCCAAGTAACTATCATCACATTTAAAACCCAA
>JAQQSZ010016126.1:0-11106 GCA_028646595.1 Phalanger gymnotis | reverse complement strand
GGAAGCCCAGGATACTGTGACCTAATCATGAAGAGCCAGGAAGAGCCTTCCTTCCCCATCTCTGCCCAGAGGAGGGCCTGGTGGGCGGCCCTGCAGGACTCTGGGTGGCTGGCTTCTCAGAGGTGCTCAATAAACACGTGTCCGGCAGAAAAAAAAAAAGAATTATGCTTGTGATGGAAGATGGGGATCTCGTGGTGTCTTTATTTTTAAGAGAGTTGATGAATTTGGAGACCCCTTTTGAGAGAATTGTGCCTTTGTTGATAACACCCTGGCATAGGGGAAGGGATTTTTGAGCTTCTTTGGGCGTCTGGCACCCAGAAAGAAGGAGATCATGGATCTAGAGCAGAGATAGCATAGCCATTTGCAAGGAAAACAATCATGTGGAAAGAAAGGGGTAGAATTGGACTGTATAATTTGGGATGCAGAGTTACTTTTATAGCATAATGTTGCTTCTATTAAATATTATTTCCCTCATAAATTGATACCACTAAGAATGAGACAGAGAAAAGGAAAGTTGGGGCAAATTCATAGATGTGCAGATCGCAAATCAGAGAATAAAATTTCAGAAGAGGCAAGAAGGGAAGTAAATTAAGGAAAACAACAAAGCAAAGGAAAACTTTTTAGAAAAGCACACACGCGCGTACACACACACACACAAATTACACAAAAGAAGCGGACTAGGGAAGCATAGAAGGGATAAATTTTGAACTAAATACTTAAATGGCAGGTGAAAGAAAAGAGAAGAAAGAGGGAGAGAAAGGATTAACTAATTAAATAAAATAAAAAAAAGAAATCAGTAATTTTAGTAAGTTAATATCAATGAGAGGAGAAAACAAGCATTTTGATACCACTTATTATCTGCCAGGCACTGTACTAAGTACTTTTAAAAACAAATATCTCACTTGATCCTCAAAACAACTCTGTGAGCTAGATGCTATTATTATCCTCATTTTACAATTGAGGAAACTGAGACAAACTGAGGTTAAATGACTTGTTTAGGGTGACGCAACTAGTGTTGGAAGCTGCATTTGAACTCAGATCTCAGACCCAGTGCTCTATCCAATGTGCCTCCAACAGCCTTCACAAAGATCCCTTAATTGTCAAACCTGATGGTATATTTTTCTCAGTACTGGCTCTTCTCAACATATCTGTTGCATTTAAGATTGTTGACCACACTCTCATCCTAGATAATCCCTCCTCTCTGGGTTTCCATGGTACAACTCTCTTTTTCCCTGTCTGATTACTTCTCTGGATGAGTGTGGCCAACAGTCTAAAAAGCAGTGGGTATATTGAGAAGGGTGAGGAATGACCAAAAAAAAATACTTCTCAGTTTCCTTTGCTGGCTCATCGTGCCTAACGTTGATTGTTCTGTCCTGGGACCTTTTCTCTCTTTGCCCATTAAACTCTTTCTCTTTGTAACCTCATCAGGTCCCATGGTTTTAACTATCATCTCTATGTACATAATTCTCTCATCAGTCTCAGCTTCTCCCCAAGCTTCAGTCCTGGTTTGCCTTTTGGACATTTCAAACTGGCTGTCTCTGAGACACCTTAAATTCAATATGTTGAAAACTGTTTTAATTATCTTTTCCTCTAAACCTTCCCCTCTTCTAAACTTTCCTATTTTTGTTGAATGAACCATCATCCTTCCATTGTCTCAGGTTTGTAATCTCAGCATTATCCTGGGTTCCTCATTCCACATATCCAATCAGTAGCCAAATTTTGCTGTTTTCTACTTTTACAACATCTCTTATTCAGTCCTTGATCACTTCTTGCACAGATTATTTTAATAGCCTCTTAATTGTTTTCCCTGCCTCAGGTTTCTCCCCTTCTGCAGTCTATCCCACAAAATGCTATCAAAGAATTTTCCTTAAGGGCATGTCTGAGCATGTGACTCCCCTATTTGATGCTTCCTATCGCCTCTAGGAGAAAATATAAACTTCTCTGCTTAACTTTTAAAATCTGTACAACTTTGCATCAAAATATTTTTCCAGCCTCATTGCACATTTCTCCCCACCCTGTGTTTGTGATCCAACCAAACTTGCCTCCTCTCTGTTTCTCATACATTCCACTCTCCCTTCCACCTCTGTGGTTTTGTACTTGTTGTCTTCTATATCTAGATTGTCTTCTGTCCTTATGTCTACCTCATGGAGGTGAACTGACACACTGTTTCCTAGGTAAAGTCTTTTTGATTCTTCTTTGCTGTATTCCACCCCGCCGCCCCCCCCTGCCCCCCGCTGGGGTAACACTTTTTTGGATCACTTTAACTGCTAGTATTTTTGCTCCCAAATTCTCTTGTATTCAAGTACATTGTGTGTGTGTGTGTGTGGGGGGGGGGTATTTAGTATTTTATTTTCCCCAATTCACTGTATATATTTATAAACTTTATATTTATGCTATATATTTTAATTTGAGCAACAAAACAAAACAATAACACCAAAAAAAATTTCTCATTGAAAGCATGTATAATTCAGCAAAACAAATTCCCGTACTGGCCATTCCTAAAAATGAATGTCTTTCTCTGCTGTTGAGCTCATCATCTCTCTGGCAGACTATAAGTGGCAAGTTTCATCTTCATTCTTTTGGACTTATTTATCATTTCATCAATCACAATTCTAAAGAAGGCTGTTTTTCAATATAATGTTGTCATTACATAAATTTTACCCTTAGTTTTGATCACTTCATTCATTTTGCCTTATTTTATAGAGGTCTTCTCAGATTCCTCTTAAGCTATCCATTTTGTAATTTCTTGTGGGACAATAATATTCCATTATATCTAAGTGCCACAATTTGTTTAGCCATTTCCCAATAGGAGGCTACCCTCTTAGTTTCCAATTTTGGGCCATTTGCTGTACATATTTTTATGCAGATTTATTGTCCATATAAGCTCATTGAGAATAGGGAGTGTTCCATTCTTTGTACTTGCATATCCAATGCTTACTGCACAATCATCCCTTAATAATTTCTTGTTAAATGACTAAAACTCTAAAACTAAGAAGAGGATAGACAAGGAAGAGCAAGGTAGAAGCTCTATAGTCTCTGTTGCAGTGATGGGGGAAGCCAGTGACAATAGAATCACATCAAAGTCACATTAACAAAACTTAATCAAAAGGACAAAGAATTCACTTAAAAGAGAAATGGGATAAAAAAATCTAAAATTTCTCCAGTACTAAATAAACAGTTGGAAGAAAACAAATCTAATTCTCATAACTTTGAATGTGAATATACTAAACAATCTAATAAAAAAAAAAGAATGACAGAATGAGTAAGAAAACAAAACCCCACAATCTGTTGTTTATACCAAACACATCTGAAAAGCAAAGATGCATAAAATTGAAACAAGAGGCTGGAACAGAATTTGTTATGTGTCTAGTGAATTCAAAAAAGCAGAAGTTGCAATCATGTTATCTCATAAAATAAAAATTCACAAAACAGTGCAAACTTTCTATAATACATAGAAACAGGAAATATAGACAATGAATCAATATCAATTTAAAAAGACATGAACCGAGTGGTATAGCAAGTGACTTCATGAGGGAAAAGTTAAATGAAATGTAAAAGGAAATAATTAGTAGTATAGTATTAGTTGAAGACTTTAATGCTCATCTCTCAATAGCTTTAAAAATCTAATAGAGACCAAAAAGGAGAAATATAGAACTGATAAAACAAGTAAAATAATTTAGAGCTAAGACTTACCACATCTGAATGAAAATAGTAAAGAATATATGTGTTCTCAGCACCACATGGCACCTTTAAAGTAGACCAATGTATCCTAACATGCAGAATAATTGTTAATAAATGCATCCTTTGTAAATCATAGTGCAATGAAAATAGAAATAAATACAAGGAGCACAAGTAAAAAACAGAATATAATTTCAATAATTAAATCATAAAAAAACTTGTGGGTAAAAGAACAAATCATAGAAACTGAACAACTGTGTGAAAGACAATGATAATGATTAGGCTACATATAAAAATTTCTGGAGTTCATTTAAAGAAGTCCTTAGAGGGAAAATAATTTTATTTAAAACCTACACTGACAAAGTAGAAAAAAAGATCAATGAACTGAAATGCAATTTAAAAAATTAAAAAGGTGATGGTGGCATGAAAACAGCATCTTACCAGAGCTATCTCACAAATTCTGTCAGATGCCTCTAAAAAGTGAATCTGAACAGATTTGAGAGAGTTAGAAGCCACTAATAGACTGAGTGTGGCAAATTTCAGAGCCAGGAGAGTCCATAGGGTCTACAGGATGGATCTGTGGGCTGGGACAGTGCCTGGCATGTAGAACTGGACCAGATCACACCAAAGTGGGAGCAGCTACAGAACTGAGCCAGAGAATGGGACTGGGAGAATGCTGGGCGCATGAAACTGGTGGTGATCCCCAGGCCTCTCAGTCCAGGATGGGAATCTGTTAGAACTACAGGAGACAGCAGTGCAGTGCCTGTGGGCCACAAGAGCAACTACTCCTGAGGCTTGGAGCCCATAGTCTAAAGGTTTGAAACTCACCTTGTTGAACTTTTGGGAGCCATGATGACCAGGTAAAATGGCTCTCGTCCTTCCCTTCCTCACCCAGGTAATACTCTCTTGGGAGAAAACCTGAAACAGGAGACCCAGAAGTGGGGCTTTAGTAGCCAAACAATGGGAGTTCCTGAGCCACAGGGGGGTGGAGCCAGCAGAGGTCAACACCAAAAACCCAGAGGTGCCTTCGCACAGTCAGGGGAATTGACAGACACCAGCTCAGACAGCTGCTGAGACCATCCATGCTGTCGCGCAGCCCTAGGGGAAGAGGAGACTTCCAGCAGCCAGACCACCCCTCCCCCCACACCTCACGAAACCAGAGGACACAGCACACAAAGCCAGTAACTAGGTCCACAGTTCCCAGCACAAGAAGCTTGGGACAGAGCCCTTGAGCAGAGATCCACTTTAAAGCCAGGAAAAAGATAACAAACATGAAGAAGCAGTCCAGAGAACTGTGAACTATTGATTCTTTTTATAGAGACAGGGAAGATCAAAATACCAATTCAGAAGAGGACAGCATTGACACTATACCCACATCTGAAACCTCAAAAGGGAATGTGAACTGGTCTCAAGCCCAAAAAGCATTCCTGGAAGATATCAAGGAGGATTTTACAAACCAAATTAGAGAGGTAAAAGAAAAAAATGCAAAAAAATTCACTGTTGAGATCAATCTTTACAAAGTAAAATTGGTGAAATGGTTAAGGAGGAACACAACCTAATTAGAAAGAATGATGCCCTGAAAAGTAAAATTAACCAAATGGAAAAGGAGGATCAGAAGCTAAATGAAGAAAACAATTTGTTAAAAATTAGAATTGGGCTAGTAGAAGCTAATGACCACACGAGGCATCAAGAATCAGTCAAACAAAATCTAAAGAATGAAAAATAGAAGAAAATATGAAATATTTAATTGGAAAAACAACTGACCTGGAAATATTCAGGAGAGACAATCTAAAAATTATTGGTCTACGGAAAGCCATGATGAAAAAAAGAGCTTGGACTGTATCTTCCAAGAAATCATTATATATAATTGCCCTGAGGTCCTAGAACCAGAGGGTAAAATAGTCATCAAAAGAATTCACTGATCACCCCCTGAAAGAGATCCCAAATTGAAAACTCCAAGGAATATTGCAGCCAAATTCCAGAATTATCATGTCAAGGAGAAAATACTGCAAGCAGCCCCAAAGAAACAAATCAAATATCTCAGAACTACAGTCACGATCATGCAGGATCTTGCAGCTTCTACATTAAAAGACAGGAGGAATTGGAATATGATATTTCAAAAAGTAAAGGAGCTTGGACTACAATCAAAGATCAACTACCCAGGAAAATTAAGCATATATTTTTCAAGCAAGGAGATGGATATTTAATGAAATAAAGGAATTCCAGACCTTCCTGAAAAAAAGGCTAAAGCTCAATGGAAAATTTGTTCTTCAAATACAAAACTCAAGAGAGACATAAAAAGGTAAACAGGGGAAAAAATCCTTGTCCATCAATAAGGGCAAATTGTTTACATCCTCATATGGTATTATATTATTTATATATGTTATGTATATATATATATGTATGTGTATGTATATATGTATATATATATGTCAATCTTGAGAATAGTATGGTTATTATGACAATTGAAATGGCTATACATATACTGAGGGTATCAGTACAAAATAACTGATATAATGATAAAAACATAATTAAGGGGTATAAAGGGATAGTTCTGGGAGAAGAGGTCAAGAGGTGGTAGAAAAGGGTAAATTACATGACTTGAAGAGGCACAAAAGCATACTATAGTAGAGGGAAAGAAGGGAAGGAGAAGAGCAGTATTTGAGTTTTACTCTCATCAGATTTGGTTCAATTAGGGAATAACATATTCTGATAAGTATAGAAACCAAACTTGTCCTACAAGCAGTAGAAGAGGAAACAGGAAAGGAAAGGGTGGGGTGGTCAGAAGGGAAGGAAGAAGTAGCAAGGGGAAAAGGGTAAACTGAGGAAGGCAGCAATCAAAATCAAAACACTTTTGAGGAGTAGAAGAGAGAAGGAAAAAAATAAAAGCATAAATGGGTGGGGAGAATAGGATGTAGAAAAAGACACAGATAGTAATCATAATTGTGAATGTGGATGGGATGAACTCTTCCATAAAACAGAGGCAGGTAGCAGAATGGATTAAAAGCCATAATCCTACAATATGTTGTTTACAAGAAACACATTTGAAACAGGGCGATACACACAGGATAAAGGTAAAAGGCTGGAGTAGAATATATTGTGCTTCAGATAAAGTAAAAAAAAAAATTGGGGTAGCAATCCTAATCTCAGACAAAGGAAAAGCAAAGTTAGATCTAATTAAAAGAGATAAGGAAGGATGCTACATCCTGCTAAAAGACACTATAGTCAATGAAGTAATATCATTAGTTACCATATGTGCACCAAGTGGTATAGCATGCAAATTCTTAGAGGAGAAGTTAAGGGAGTTACAGGGAGAAATAGACAACAAACTATACTAGTGGGGGACCTCAACCTCCCCCCCCCTCTGAACTTGATAAATCTAACCTCAAAATAAACAAGAAAGAAGTCAAGGAGGTGAATAGAATTTTAGAAAGGGTAGATATGATAGACCTCTGGAGAAAACCGAATGGGGATAAAAAGGAATATACCTTTTTTCTCAGCAGTACATGATACATACTCAAAAACTGACCATGTACTAGGGCATAAAAACCAACAAAATTGATAAACCTTTGGTCAATTTGATTAGAAAAAAGAAAGAAGAAAACCAAATTACCAATATCAAAAATGAAAAGGGTGAATTCATCTCCGATGATGAGGAAATTTAAACAATAATTAGAAATTATTTTGCCCAATTGTATGCCCATAAATTTGACAACCTTAGGGAAATGGATGAATATTTATAAAAATGTAAATTGCCCACGTTAACAGAAGAGGAAACAAAATAAGTAAATGACCTCATCTCAGCAAAAGAAATTGAGCAAGCCATCAATGAGCTCCATAGGAAAAAATCTCCAGGGGCAGATGGTTTTACTTGTGAATTCTATCAAACATTTAAAGAATAATTAATTCCCATACTTTATAGATTATTTGGGAAAATAGGTGAAGAAAGAGTCCTACCAAATTCTTTTTATGACACACATATGGTACTAATACCTAAACCAGGAAGAGTCAAAACAGAGGAAGAAAAGTATAGTCCAATTTCCCTAATGAATATTGATGCAAAAATTTTAAATAAATTATTAGCAAACAGATTGCAGCAACTTATTAGGAGAATAATGCACAAGGACCAGGTAAGATTTATTCCAGGAATGCAAGGCTGGTTCAATATTAGGAAAAGTATCAGCATAATTGATCATATCAACAACAAAACTAGCAGAAACCACATGATTATCTCAATAGATGCCGAAAAAGCTTTTGACAAAATACAACACCCATTCCTATTAAAAAACACTGGAAAGCATTAGGAATAAATGGTACCTTCCTTAAAATGATAAGTAGCATCTACCTAAAGCCATCAGCAAGCATTATATATAATGGGGATAAGCTAGATGCATTTCCAATAAGATTGAGGGTGAAATGAGGATGTCCATTATCACCCCTATTATTCAATTTGGTACTAGAAATGTTAGCTTTAGCAATAAGAAAAGAAAAAGAAATTGAAGGAATTAGAATAGGCAAAGATGATTTACTTAGAGAATCCTAGAGAAGCAAGTAAAAAACTACTTGAAACAATAAAAAACTTTAGTAAAGTTACAGGATATAAAATAAACCTACATAAATCTTCAGCATTGCTGTATATTACTAACAAAGCCCAACAGCAAGTGATAGAAAGAGAAATTCCATTTAAAGTTACTATAGACACTATAAAATATTTGGGAGTCTACCTGCCAAGACAAACCCAGGGCCTATATGAACATAATTATGAAATACTTTTCATGCAAATAAAGTCAGATCTAAGTAAATGGAAAAACATCAGTTGCTCATGGTTAGGCCAAGCTAATATAATAAAAATGACAATTTTACCCAAATTAATCTATCTATTCAGTGCCATAAGAATTGAACTACCAAAAAATTATTTTACAGAGCTGGATAAAATAATAACAAAATTCATTTGGAAGAACAAAAAGTCCAGAATATCAAGGGAATTAATGAAAAGGAATGCTAGGGAAGGTGGCCTAGCCATACCAGATATCAAACTGTACTATAAAGCAGCAGTCATCAAAACTACCCAGTGCTGGCTAAGAAACAGAGTGGTAGATCAGTGGAATAGGTTAGGTACATAAGACGCAGGAGCCAACGACTATGGCAATCTACTCTTTGATAAACCCAAAGAATCCAGCTTCTGGGCTAAGAATTCACTATTCCACAAAAACTGCTACAAAAATTGATAAATGGTATGGCAGAAACTGCATATAGACCAATATCTTACACCATATAGCAAAACAAAGTCTAAATGGGTTCATGATTTAGAAATAAAGTCTGATACAATAAGCAATTTGAGAGAGCAGGGAATAGTTTACCTAACAGATCTATGGGAAAGGAAAGAATTCATGACCCAACAAGAGATAGAGAGCATTACAAAATGCAAAATGGATAATTTTGACTGTGTTAAGTTGAAAAGTTTTTGTATAAACAAAGACAATGCAACAAAGATTATGAGAGAAGCAGAAAATTGGGAAAAAATCTTTACAACCCATGTCTCTAATAAAGGCCACATATCTAAAATATACAGGGAACTGAGTCAAATTTATAGGAATAAAAGACATTCCTCAATTGAGAAATGCTCAAAGGATATGAACAGTCAATTTTCAGAGGAAGAAATTAAACGTACCTGTAGTCATACGAAAAAATGCTCTAAATCACTATTTATAAGAGAAATGCAAATCAAAACAACTCTTAGGGACCACACCTCTCCTGTCAGATTGGCCAACATGACAAAACAGGAAAATCATAAATACTAAAGAGGATGTGAGAAAATTAGAACACTGTTACATTGTTGGTGGAGTTGTGAACTGAGCCAGCCATTCTGGAGAGCAATTTGGAACTATGCCGAAAGGGCTATAAAAATGTGCATACTCTTTGCCCCAGCAATACCACTTCTAGGGCTATATCCCAAAGAGATCATACAAGTGGGAAATGGACCCGTATGTACAAAAATATTTATAGCAGCTCTCTTTGTGATGGCAAAGAATTGGAAATCAAGGGGATGGCCATCAATTAGGGAATAGCTAAACAAATTGTGGTATGTGAATGTAATGGATTACTGTTATGCAATAAGAAATGAGGAATAGACTGACTTCGTTATAGCCTGGAAAAACTTATATGGACTGATGGTAAGCGAGGGTAGCAGAACCAGGTGATCATTATACACAAAAGACTAACTTTGACAGACTTGACTCTTCTCATCAATACAAGGTTCAAAGACAGCTCCAATAGACTCATGATGGAAAAATCCGTGCACATCCAGAGAATTATGGAGCCTGAATGCAGATTGAGGTAAATTTGCTCTTTTTTTTCCTTCTTTTTTGATTTAGTTTCTCCTCTCTCATGATTCATTTCATTGGTTATAATTCTTCTTTACAACTGGACTATTATGTAAATAAGTTCAATGTGAAGGTAAATGGAGAACCTACACTGTATTGCATGCTGTCCTGGGGCAGAGGAGGGAAGAGAGGGAGAGAAAATTTGAAACCCCAAAACCTGTGGAACTGAATGTTGTAAACTAAAAATAAAAAAAAAAATAATTTTAATAAAAAAATTTAAAAGGTAACAAGTAAACTCAAAATAAGCACAATTGAAATCTTGAAAAATCTGGGAAGAAATAAATCGGAAACAAAAACAAAACAAAACAAAACTATAGAACCAATGAAGAAAAACTGTTTTTTCCCCAAAACACAAATACAATTGTAACACCTTTAACCAAGCTGATTAAAAAGGAGAAAATCAGGGGGGCGGAGCCAAGATGGCGACTGGAAAGCAGTAACTGGCGTGAGCTCCCCACCAAGTCCCTCCAAAAATCTATAAAAAAAATGGCTCTGAACCAATTCTAGAACTGCAGAACCCACAAAGTGGCAGAGGGAAGCAGGGCTCCAGCCCAGGACAGCCTGGATGGTCTCGGGGTAAGGTCTGTCCCACACAGAACTCCCAGCTCCCAGCGGAGGGGAGCGGAGCTGAGCCAAGCAGAGCCCAGCGCTCGCGGTGTGGCGCGGCGTGGCAGACCGCGGACCGACGAGACCAGGAGTGGAGCGGAGAGTGCCCTAGCATGCTGAATTACTGAGCTGTGGCAAGTACCAGACCTCACAACCCACAAACAGCAAAGACATCAGAGAAGGTTAGTGGGAAAAGCTGCGGGAAGAGACGGAGTTTGGGGTTCGGCCACTGCCCCTGGGGCAACGGAGGCGGGGCAGCTTTAGAACTATAGCTGCAGTTGCTTCTGGCCCCAGGCCCACCTGGTGGGAGGAATTAAGTGGCTGATCAGAGCAGGAGTGCAGAGCCTGCTGAAGATTTAAGCCCAGTCCAGGTAGGGGGTTCCTGGGGAAGGAGGAGTGCAGTTGAGGCAGTGCATCCGCCCAAGCATGGAACATAGAA
>JAQQSZ010016125.1:0-11106 GCA_028646595.1 Phalanger gymnotis | reverse complement strand
TGATACGCATGTGGCCTATGTTGAATTGCTAGATTTCTTAAGGAGGGAGGGTGGGAAGGGAAGAGGGGAGAGAATTTGGAACTCAAAGTCTTAAAAACAGATGTTCAAAAACAAAAAAAAAGTTTTTGCATGCAACTACAAAATAAGATACACAGGCAATGGGGCGTAGAAATTTATCTTGCCCTACAAGAAAGGAAGGGAAAAGGGAATGGGAAGGGAATGGGGTGACAGAAGGGAGGGCTGACTGGGGAATGGGGCAACCAGAACATACACCATCTTGGAGTGGGGGGGAGGGTAGAAATGGGGAGAAAATTTGTAATTCAAACTCTTGTGAAAATCAATGCTGAAAACTAAATAAATTTTAAAAAAAAGAATGTATTTCTTTTAAAAATGAATAAGAGCATGAGGAAGTTTGCCTAAAGTCAAGGGGCCAAAAGTCAAGCTGGTCTAGTACAACTGCAAAACATACAGATGAGGAAAATTAGGAAGTCTATAACATTATTTGGGTCATTTTCTACTTCACCATCACCTATTTTATCCATATCAAACTGCAAGTAAAGAATAGTCTTTAAATCTTTCTGTTTAGCTTCCTTGTGAATAAGTTTCTCTCAAGCTATCCTTTTTTCTTGTTTTCACTGAGTGCCACCAAACTCCATTGTAGCTCTTTTGCAACATCCAAGTTATGTGTAGTTTCTTAGGAACCACATTAAGTTGATCTTGATTAAGCTTTTCCCTTTCAATCTCCTTGTTATCATCAAATTTGCCTTTTTTTCTTTTCCAGGTTCCTGAGTTTGTTGCTGATGAACCTTAATGTCTGTAACATAGCCTGGATCTGTATCAGACTGGAATTTTTGTAACTAACTGTGTTATTTCTTCTCTGACCCTTTGACTGCCCCACAATGCAGAGATATTAAGTAGCAGAACCAGGATTTAAACCCAGATGCTCTGATTTCAAATATAGTAGTCTTTCATTCAGCTAAATTACTTCAGATTATCAATATTGTTATTTGCTGTTCTTGTTTAGTTTTGTTTAATTCTTCATGACCCCATAGATCATAACATGCCAGGCCCTTCCATCCTCCATTATCCCTCAAAGGCTGCCCAAGCTCATGTTCACTGTTTCTGTAGCACTCTCTATCCATCTCATCCTCTGCCATCACCTTTTCCTTTCATCTTCAATCTTTCACAGCATCAGGGCTTTTTTCTAGTAAGTCCCGTTTTCTCATATGTGGCCAAAAGACTGTATGGGGTATTCAGGGAGGACTAGATCCTCTGGTATGAGGACTTGCTGGGCTCTTCAGGGCTGCTTATTCACCTTTGGTGTCCACCTCCCACCCAGCTCTCATCTGTGGCTCTAAGAAGCTGTAGCATGCACAGTAGCCATATCATGGTAAAACCATCTCAGCAGAGAGGCAAAACTAGGTTGTGGGTTACTTATAGTCCTCGAACCCATCAATGAGTTAGGGGTGTGCTAGCCCATGCATGGGAAGACTCAACAGCCATGAAAGTGGCTAAAGCAGGTATTATGGAGTACTTAGAGCTTGATCAGGCATGGAAGATGCCAACATCATCCACTGCATCCTGGGCTATCACCAGTTGTCTTGACTTTTGTGCTGCCACTGGACTTCAGTGACTCTGGAAGGGAAAGTAAGGTTGATGATTTTGTGCAACTCTGCCTCACTTAAATCCAATTCACACACAAGTCAAGATATCATCTTTGAATATTATTCGTCCTCTTCTACATGAAGGACAAACGACAAAGTGGCCAAACTATTTAAGCTTCAGCTTCAGTATTTGACCTTCCAATAAATAGTCTGAATTAACTTAAGTATTCATTGATTTGATCTCCTATCCAAGGGACTCCCAAAAGTCTTCTCTAGAATCACAATTTGAAAGCATCTATTATGTTGCCTTCAGCTTTCTTTACAATCTACCTCTCACAGCCATACATTGCTACTGGAAAAAAAAACAGTTTTGACTATAAAGACCCTTGTCAGCAAGGTGATATCTTTAGGTTTTTTTGTTTGGGTTTTTTTTGGTATGCTATCCAGATTAGCCATAGCTTTCCTTCCAAGGAACAAGCATCATTTAATTTCATGGCTGCATTTACCATCTGCAGTGATCTTTGAACTCAAGAACATAAAATCTAACACTGCTGCCATTTCTTCTCTCTCTATTTGCCAGGAAATGATGGGACCAGTTGCCAAGATCTTGGGTTTTTAATGTTAAGCTTCAAGCTTACATTCTCCTCTTTCACTCTCATCAAGATACTTCTTAATTCTTCATTTTCTGCCATCACAGAGGCATCATCTATGTACCTGAGATTGTTGATATTTTTCCCAGGAACCTTAATTCCGGCTTTTGATTTGCCTTTCCTGGCATTTTGTATGAAGTACTCTGAACATAAATGAAATAAATTAGGTGACAATATACAGACATGTCATACTTCTTTCCCAATCTTAAACCAATTAGTGTTTCCATGTTTGTTTCTAACTGTTGCTTCTTGATGTGAATACAAATTCCTCAGGAGACAAGTAAGATGATCTGGTACTCCCATCTCTTTAAGGACTTGCCATGTTATGTTTTGATCCACACAATTAAAGGCTTTAGTGTAGTCAATGAATCAGAAGTAGATTGTTTTTCTTGAACTCCTTTGCTTTCTCCATTATATAGTAAATATTGGCAATTTGGTCTCTAGTTCCTCTGCCTCTTTGAAAACCAGCCTGCACTTCTGGTAATTCTCAGTTCACATATTGCTGAAGCCTAGCTTATGAAATTAGCACATTTGTTTGGCAATTTAAACATTCCTCAGGATTGATCTTTAGGATTGGGACATAAATCAATCTTTTTCAATCCAGGGGCTACTGTTGAGTTTTCCAAATTTGCTGGCATATTGAGTGAAGCACTTTAACTACATTATCTTTTAGAATTTTAAATAGTTCAGTTGGAATTCAGTCACCTCCCATGGTCTTATTGTTAACAATGCTTCTTAAGGCCTACTTGACTTCATTCCCCAAAATGTCAGGCTCTAGATCAGTAACCACACAATTGTAATTATCAGTGATGTTAAAATCTTTCTTATATAGTTTTGAATATTCTTGCCAAATCTTTTTAATTTCTTCTGCTTCTGTTAAGTCCCTGCCATTTTTGTCTTTTGTCAGCCCATTTGTGCATGAAATGTTCCTTTGACACTTCAAATTTACTTGAAGAGATCTCATCTTTCCCATTGTATCGTTTTCTTCTTTTTCTTTACATTGTGTTTTTAAGAAAATTTTCTCTTTCCTTACTATTCTCTGGAATTCTGCATTCAGTTGGACATATCTTTCCCTTTCTCCTTTACCTTTTGCTTTTCTTCTTTCTTCAACTATTTGTAAAGCCTCATCAGACAGCCATTTTACTTTTTTGCCCTTCTTTTTCTTTGGAATGTTTTTTGTTTGTGCCTGCTGTACAATATTATGAACCTCTGTCCATAGTTCTACAGGCACTCTACCTACTATACCTAATCCCTTAAATCTATTCATCTCTTCCACTTTATATTGATAAGGGATGTTATTTAGGTCATACCTATATGGTCTGATGGTTTTCTCTGCTTTCTTCAATTGGAGTCTGAATTTGGAATAAGAAGCTCATGATTGGATCCACAGTCAGCTCCAGGTCTTGCTTTAATTGACTGTATAGAGTATTTCTACTTTTGGCAACAACATATATAATTGATCTGATTTCTATATTGACCATCTTATGACATCTAGGTATAGAGTTGCCTTTTAAGTTGTTGAAAAAGAGTGTTTGCTATGACCAGTAAGTTATCTTGACAAAACTCTGTTAGTATCTGGCCTGCTTCATTTTGTATACCAAGGCTGAATTTGCCTGTTATTCCAATTATCTTTTGATTTCCTGCTTTACCATTCCAATTTTGTATAATGAATCTGATTTTTGGTGTTATTTCTAGAAGGTGTAGATTTTCATAGAATTGAGCAACTTTGGCCTCTCCAGAATCAGTGCATAGACCTGTATAACTGTGATGTTGAATGCTTTGCCTTGGATTCCAAGTAATATCATTCCATCATTTTTAAGATTATACCCCATTACTTCTTTTCTCACCCTCTTATTGATTGCGAATACTACTCCATTTCTTCTAGGGAATTCTTGCTCATAGTGGTATATGCAAGGGTGACCTGAATTAAATTCACACATTCCTATCCATTTAAGTTGACTGACACCCAACATGTTGATGTTTAAACTTTCCACCTCCTGTTTGATTTCACCCAGCTTACCTCAGTTCGTGGATCTTAGATTCCATGTTTTTATGTAATATTGATCTTCGTAGTATCTGACTTACCTTTTGTCACCAGACATATCTGCAGCTGACCTTTTCTTCAGATTCGGTCCAGCCCCATCATTTTTTCTGAAGCTATTTGTAGTTCTCCTTTGCTCTTAACCATTAATGTGTTGGATACCTTCTGACCTGAGGGGCTCATCTTTTGATGTCTTATTTTTTATCATTTTAATACTGTCCATGGGGTTTTCTTGGCAAAGATATTGGAGTGGTTTGCCATTTTCTTCTCCAGTGGATCACTTTTGTCTGAACTCTCCACTATGACCTGTCCATCATAGGTAATGCTGCATAGCATAGCTTATAGTTTCATTGAGCTATTCAAGCCCTTCCACCACGGAGAATCTAGTGATCCAACATTATTGGAATTGTATATAAAGTAAGAGTAAATACACTCTGAGAAATACATCGGTAAATACTGAAGGTTCCCCTTCAAGCAACATGTATGAGTTTTGAGGCATAGATTTTATGACATCAATTTCACCTGTACCGAGGCACCAATATCTTGATTTTTTTCACAACCAGGGTTTTAGTTAAGAGAGATCATAGGACAGAGGATTTAGAGCTGGAAGTGATGTGAGAGATAATCTAATTCAAACCTCTTATTTCTAAATGCAGAAAATGAGGCCATAGGGGAAATGACTTACCTAATGGCACTTAGATAATAGATGCAGAGACAAGATTCGAACCCACATTCCCATTGTTTCTGCCACTACATCATGTTATAAGTACTGTTTTAAATAAGGTACCTTAATGATATGGAAAATTTGGACATATTTCCATAGATTTTTTCACCTTGAATGGCCTCATATGATCAATCTCTTGTCATATATTTGGTGGGAAACTTTGTGAGGAAAATCAATGAGTATGAACATTGACATCGGAAATGAGGGTAGATATAGTACCATTTATCATTTTGCTCAGCTCTTGTAGCAGCCCCCAGAACCAACTGAAGCAATGAGCTCCCACCGATGTCAAAAGGAGTTCCATACTCAGAACAGCTCTGTGGGACACTGGAAAAGGTGAGAAACAGCATCTATATGTCATGATTTTTTTCATTAAAAATAGATCTGAGAAAAACAGGAAGGTTTTTCAAATGCTTCTCATAGCCTATAAGAACTAGAAAGATGTTTTACCACATTATTTTACTGTACTGAATTTCTTCTGATCAAATAGGTAGTCATGTTATGAGACTTACGTACATGAATAAAAGTGCGTGTAGTTCAGTGCATCATATTGAATACACCAAAATTCCAGATATTTTTCAGACAAATTGCCATCTAAGTATGTCTCCCTCAGCATGTACTTGTGAAATCAACTTCTTGAACTCAGGTGTAAGACTTTCTATTATCCCCATTAAATTTTATCTAATTCAATTCAGCCCAATATGTTAGCCTATTAAGATCTTTTTGGATGCTTATTTTGTCATTATATGGATTATCTATCCCTCCCAGCTCAGTGTCAGTTACAGATTCCATAAGCATGCCATCCATGCCTTTGTCTTAGTCATTGATAAAAATGTTACACAGTACAGAGCCAAGCACAGATCCCAGGAGCACTCCACAAAATACCTCTTTCCAGGGTGATATGACTACTCTACATCTTGCTATTCAACAAGTTCTGAATCTTCTGAATTTCATTGCTGTCCAGTCCATATCTAGCCATATTTTCCACAGTAGCATGTGACACTTTATCAAGTTCCTCACTGAAGCCTAGATAATCTAGATCTACATCAATCTTCATCTGCCAATTGAGTGATCCCATGAAAAGGGAAAAGGGTGTGACATGATCTATCTCTATGAAGCCATGTAGACTGTTTTACAACTGTTGATTCCCTTTCAGAAGTTCACTCACCATCTCTTTACTAATAATATCCAATCACTTACCAAATATTATCTATCCTAACTCCACAACATTTCTCACATACGTCCCCTTCTCTCCACTCACAAAACAACTAATCTAATTCAGATCTTCATCACATCTGACCTGGACTATTTCAATAGCCTCATGATTTGTCCCCCTGTCTATAGTCTCTCCTCTCTCCAATTCATGTTCCCTGTAGGCACTAAATTTATATACTTAAAGCACGGTTCTGACTCTTAATAAAAATGAGTGTTGGCTTTGGAGTCACAGGACCTAGGTTTAAATATTGCCTCTGTTATTACTTGTGTGACTTTGGGAATGTCACTTAACCTCTCAAGGCCTCAGTTTCCTCATCTATAAAATGAGGAGACTGGATGAGATATGAGATGTCCTTTAAAATCCTTTTCAGCTTTAAATCTATGATCCAATGATCCTATGTCATTCTCCTTCTTATTGTCTCTAGGATAAAATACAAACTCCTCTGTCTGGCATTTAAAGCCCTTCACTATTTGGCTCAAACCTCTTTTTCCAGATTGATTTCATGTCACTACCCCCCTCATTCAATGTACACTATATTCCAGTCAAACTCAGAGATAACAGATGGCCAGCCTGAGTGCTGCTGTGCTGGTACCCATGAAATATTAAAAGGCCTACAGGAAGGCCTCCAGCACATTGGACAGATCCTCTATGGATTGATGAGAAATGGACAAGAATCATACAGGATAAGAAGGCATGGATGGGCTATGACCATCACCATTGATGGGAATGTCCACAAATGCAATGAAGTAATGAACTATTGTCTACTTAAGGAATAAATATAGCTAGTTTACATGATGCTATTGGTCAACCAATCAACATTTAATAAATGCCTATTATGTGACAGTCACCATTTCAGGCATTGTGGGAAAAAATGAAACAGACTGCTCCCAAGAGAACTTACATTAAATTCATCAAATAGAAACACTCTATACAATCTGATTCAGGTCTAGTCAATAATTAGGAAACATCTACTTTCACATTCATAAATCTTGGTTTTGTTTTGTACTCCTAGCTGGTAACTAACAAAACTACTCTAGTTTCATTCTGTAAATATTAATAATAATGATGATGATGACAGTAACATTTATATAATGCTTTAAAGTTTGTGAGGCATTTTACAAATATCTCATTTGATCTTTACGACAATCCTTTTATTATCTTCATTTAACAGATAAGGAAGCTCAGATATTATTTAGTTTCCAGTTAATTTTAGTTTATCTTTCCATGGCCCTTTATTACATACAATTTTTATTGCATCATGATCTGAAAAGGACACATTCACTATTTCCACTTTTCTGCACTAGATTGTGAGATTTTAATGAACTAGTACATGGTCAATTTTTGTGTATGTGCCATGTACCACTGAGAAAAAAGGTATATTCCTTTCTATCCCCATTTGGGGAAGCTCAGATAGACAGAGGTTAAGTGATTTTCCCAGGTTCACACAACTAATTATGTTAGAGACACAATTTGAATCTAGGTCTTCCTGATTCCAGGCACTACCTAGCTACCAACATATTCTATATATACTAGAATGCTTGTGCATTATCTCATTCAGTAGAACAGATATCCTTTGGAGGGTAAGGATTGTCAGTGAGTCAGTCTTTTCAGTTTTGTTTTTGAGTCACCAATGTTTACCATGGTTCCTGGAACACAGTAATTAATAATAAAATGTTATTGTCCTTTGTGCTCAAAGAGAATTAAAATGACACCACTATGTCAGGGTCAAGGTACATTGTGTCCACCTGGCTGATCAAAGCATTATGAGCTCAGAAGGCTCTACCACAGGTAAGACACAAATAGTCTATATGAACATTTGGAGTGGAGATGTCTGCACATCTCAAGTTTATTTTAGCTATTACAATTCTGCCTTGTTCATAGAGTACAGTGCCTTCTTTGATGCAGGCATGTCATGCTGGATGGTACTTTGCCAGTGTCTCCCATATCTCACAGTCAATTCCAAAGTTCTTCAGAGAGACCTTGAAAGTAGTGCTTCTGACCTCCATGTGAGTGCTTGCCTTGTATGAGTTCTCCATAAAATAGTCTTTTAGACAAATGTACATTTGGCATTCAAACACCATGGCTAGCCCATCTGAGTTGTGCTCTCTGCAGCAGAGCTTGAATGCTCAAGATAGGGCCTCAGTGTCTGGTATCTTGTCTAGCCAGGTGATCTTCACAATCTTCCTAAGACAATTGAAGTGGAAGCAATTCAATTTCCTGGAATGGCACTGGTAGGCTGTTCAGGTTTCATAGGCTTATAGCAATGAGGTCACCACAATGGCTCCATAGACTTTCAGTTTGGTAGGCAGCCTAATACCTCTTCTCTGCCACACTTTCTTCCAGAGCCTCTCAAACAATGAGCTAGCTCTGGCAATGCATTTGTCAACCTCATCATCTATGTGTACATCCCTGAAAAATTTACTGCCAACGTAAGTTGACTTATGCACAGTATTCTTAATTTCTCCATTTGATGTAACCAGTGGTTCCACTTATGGATGGCATGGTGCTGGCTGGTGGAAAACCTGTTTTCTTAGTGTTACTCGTCAGGCCGAAATTAGCTCAAATGGCAGAGAATCAATTCATACTCTGCTGTATCTCAGCCTCAGAGGCTGAATTGGATACAAAATCAAGTACAAACAAAAAGCCACTCACCAACTCTCCTTCCACTTTAATCTTGGCTTGTAGCCTTTTTAAGTTAAAGAATTTACCAGTAGTACAATAGCTGACCTTGATGCAGTTTTTATGCTCATTGAAGGCATCTGGCAATATCAACAGAAAACATCATGCTAAAAAGCATGGGAGCATGCACACAGCCTTGTTTCACTCAGCTGGTAATGGGGAAAGTGTGAGAACATTGTCCATTATCCAGAACTTGCTCAAGCATGCTGTCATGGAACTGGCATACAATACTGATAAACTTCTCCAGGCAAATACATTTCAGCACGATCTTCCACAATCCCCCATGACTGAAAGTACCAAAGACTTTGGTATGTACTTAATGAATATTGTATATATGCCTCTGTTCTGCTCCTGGCATTTTTCCTGGAGTTTCCAGGCAGCAAACACTATGTCAACCATTCATTGGCTCTCTCTGAAGCTACACTGCCTATTAAGAAGGTCTCTGGAAAGAATCTTGCCAGCAATGACTAAGAGGGAGACATGCCACCCCCATGATTGTCACAAGACAAGCTTATTTCCTTTTCCTTTATTAAAGATAGACAATGGAGGCATCCTCAAACTCCTGGGGGATAACCCAAAAGATTTCAGTCAGCTTTTGTATGAAAAGTAGACCCTTTGCCTTGTAAATCTCAGCTGAAATAGAGTCAATACCAAGCACTTTGCCACACCAGAAGAGCCAAATGTCAATCAAAACCTCTTCTTCAGCTGGAAGTTCAGCAAAAGAGGGATTGATTTCAACCTGAAGTACATGGTAAATGGTGTCAGCATTGGCTGTCTGTTGAGAATGCTATGGAAGTGTTCAGCCCATCTCTCAAGGATCATGTCCATGATCATCTGCATCATCACTGATCAATGTGGCTCCATCTGCACTGAGTAGCTGAGATGCACCATTGGTCTTTGACCCATAAATAGCCTTCAGGGCATCATAAAAGTATATTGGATTGTTATTATCAACATTAGACTAAATTTCAACTGCCTTATTATTGAGACAAGAATCCTATATCTCTCTAAGCTTTGATTGTATTTTACTTTTGAAGGAGGTAAATGCTGACTTCTTAGAGACAGACAAACTATCCTGCTATTAAAACCTGTGGAGTTCTTGTTTTTCACTTAACAGCTTCTGAATTTTCCCCATCATTTTTGTCAAACCAATCTTGATGTTTATGAGTGTTCTGGCCCAGATGAGTAAATGTGATGCTGTATACCCAATCTCTGAAAGCTGCCCATTCTTCTTCTGCTCTGCTGTTGCCAATCTCTTGTTAGTTCAGCGTTCCCTCCAAGTTAACATGCATGAAGCATTTTAATCTGCTAACATTGTCTTCTGATAGTTGTCTTGCTTTGGTGCTGCCACTTTTGTTGAATGTGAATGTTTAGCTTGGAGAAGACAAGATTATAATTGTTCCAGCACTCTGCACTTCACATTGCCGTCATCACTCACATCCTGTTTGTCTCTTCTCCTTACAATGACATAGTCTATTAAGTGCCAGCTATTAAGTGCCACAAAGTTTAATTGCATTTGGGTAAATGGAGATAGTGATGGTTTGTGTTGTTAAGCAAAATTGTCTCCTTAGCATGGCTTTTGTTTCTTTGGAGTGGAAGTACTTTCAGCTGTTAAGTGCTAAGCCCCAGGCCCAAAGCCCTATCAGGCGTGAAAACCTGTGTGGGTATAGATTAATGACTTAAGAGGGGCCAACTCGGGAACCAATGGTCTCTGGTCATTGAGGTGGGGCTTGAGAATGCCAGAGGCTCGGCTGCGAGGAAAGGCGAGCCAAAAGTCAACTACAATGGAAGTGGAAGCTGCAGAAGCCGGAAGCTGTGGAGGCAGAGCTGACCCATGTGTAGACCCAGGAGTGCGAGCAGGAACTTGAGGCCAGTAAAAATGATTTGGCTAAATACTATCTTGTTTTTCTGTGGCCTCCTGGTTACTCTTGTGAGGCGGGCTTTCTGGGCCTGGAGTCTTTTTGTCAAGATGTCAGAATGGGGAGTCTGGTTCACAGATCAGCTGTGGTGGGGCCTAAATAAATTTTTTGTTGTTTTCTACTTAGAGAATCTCTCATACCTTGTGATTTTGAACCATTCAAACATATACATGATTATATTTGAGATTATAAATTCGGCCTTCCTGCTACATTTGGCGACCAGATTGATGGGATCGCTAGGTATAAGATCTCTGTTTAGAAGCAGAAGAACTT
>JAQQSZ010016124.1:0-11107 GCA_028646595.1 Phalanger gymnotis | reverse complement strand
CATATCTGCCTTTTCTAAAATTCTATTCACCTCCTTAACTTCTTTTTTGTTTATTTTGAAGTCATATGTATCAAGTTCAGAGAGAGGGAGGTTGAGGTCCCCCACTAATATGATTTTGTTGTCTATTTCTTCCTGTAACTCCCTTAAATCCTCTGAGAATTTGCATGCTATACCACTTATTGCATATATGTGAAATAATGATATCACTTCATTGTTTATGGTGCCTTTTATCGGGATATAGTGTCCTTCTTTATCTCTTTTAATTAGATCTATCTTTGCTTTTGCTTTGTCTGAGATTAGGATTACTACTCCTGTTTTATGGGAGAGTTCATCCCATTCACATTCGGTTATCATTACAAGCTGTGTCTTTTTCTCCATCCTGTTCGCCACCCCCCATTTATGCTTTTATTTCTCTCTTCTCCCACTCCTCAAAAGAGATTTGCTTTTAACCACAACCTGCCTCAATTTACCCTCCCTCTTGATTGCCCTTCCTTATCTTACATTTTTCCCTTTGCTACTTCTTCCCTCCCTTCTGACCACCCCCTCCCTTTTCTTTCCCCTTTCCGCTCATACTGCTTGTAGGACAAGTTTGATTTCTGTACTTATCAGAGTATATTATTCTCTTCTTGAAACAAATCCAGTGAGAGTAAAGCTCATATACTACCCTTCTCCTCTCCTTATTTCCCTCTACTATAATGTGATTTTATGCCTCTTCACGTGATATAATTTACGCTTTTCTGCTACCTTCTTACCTCTCCTCCCAGAAACCTCCCTTTACATCTCTTATGTTTTTTTTTTATCATTGTATCAGTTATTTTATACTGACACCCACAGTCTATATGTATCCCTTTCAATTGTCATAATAACTGTACTGTTCTCAAGATTGACATTTTATATATGTAACATATATATACACTATAATCCTACATAAGGATGTAAACAATTTGCCCTTATTGATTAACAACTTTGTGGGGGGGGTTTCCTTCTGTTTACCTTTTTATTTTTCTCTTGAGTTTTTTATTTGAAGATCGAATTTTCCATTGAATTCTGGCCTTTTCATCAGGAATGTATGGAATTCACTTATTTCTTTGAATGTCCATTTCCTTGCCTGAAATTTATGCTCAATTTTGCTGGGTAATTAATCCTTGGTTGTAGTCCAAGATCCTTTGTCTTTTGGAATATCATATTCCAATTTCTCCTGTCATTTAGGGTAGATGCTGAAAGATCCTGTGTGATCCTGACTGTAGGTCCATGATATTTGAATTCTTTCTTTTGGGCTGCTTGTAGTATTGTCTCCTTGACTTGATCATTCTGAAATTTGGCTATAAAACTTGGAGTTTTCAATTTGGGATTTCTTTCAGGGGGTGATCTGTGGATTCTTTTGATAACTACTTTCTCCTCTGATTCTAGGACCTCAAGACAGATATCCTTGGGGATTTCTTGTAAGATACTATCCAGGCTCTTTTTTTCATTGTGGCTTTCAGGTAGACCAATAATTCTTAAATTGTCTCTCCTGGATCTATTTTCCAGGTCAGTTGTTTTTCTAATCAGATATTTCATGTTTTCTTCTATGTTTTTCATCCTTTACATTTGTTCGACTACTTCTTGATGCCTCATAGAGTCATTAGCTTCCATTTGCTCAATTCTAATTTTTAATGAATTTCTGTCTTCATTTTGCCTTTGAGTCTCCTTTTCCAATTGGTTGGTTTTATCTTTCTGGGTGTCCTTTTCTCTAGATTCTGAATCTTCTTAGCCATTTTGCCAATTTTACTTTTTAAAAATTTGTTCTCATCAGTGATTTTTTTTTTACATTTTTTTCATTAACCTCCCTAATTTTGTTCTTAAATTCCTCTTTTAGCTCTTCAAGGAATACTTTTTGGGCTTGAGAGCAGTTCACATTCCTTTTTGAGGTATCAAATGTCGGTAGAGTTTCAATGCTGCCCTCTTCCAAATTAGTATTTTGATCTTCCCTGACTCCATAAAAAGAATCAAGGTCTTTGTTTTTTTGTGTTCTTCTTTATGTTGGTTAGTTTTTTCCTGGCTTTAAAATGGATTTCTGCTTTTGGGGCTCAGAGAGTTCTGTCCCAGGTTTCTTGTTCTGGGAATTGTGAGCCTCATTACTGGCTTTGTGTGCTATGGCCTCTGGTTTCCTGAGGTTTGGGGGAGAAGCTATCTTGCTGTTGGAAGTCTCCTCTTCCCCTGGGGATGCTCTCCATCACGGGGTTGGTCTCATCTGTGGTCTGTACTGGTGTCTGCCACTTCTCGTGTCTGTGAAAAGGCACATCTGGGTTCCTGGTGTTGACCCTTGTTGGCTCTACCCTTCTAGGACTCAGGAACTCCCACTGTGTTGTTTTACTGAAGCCTTACTTCTGGCTCCTCTATTCCAGGATTTTTCCCAAGGTATTCTCTGGGTCAGGGAGGGAGAGATGAGACCATTTACCTGGCTATTATGGCTCCTGGAAGTTCAGGAAGGTGTGTTTCAAACTCTTGGACTGCAAGCCTCAAGAATAGAAGTGTTATGGCCAAAGTTGCTGTGCTGCTGCCTCTCATTGCTTCAACAGACTCCCGTCTTGTGCTGGGAGGCCTGGGGATCTCCACCAGTTTCGTGAGCCCAGCCTTCTCCCAGCCTGGATCACTGGCTGGTTTCCACCACTGCTTCCGCTTTGGTGTGGTCTGGTGGAGCTCCATGTGCAGGGCACTCTGGCAGCCTGCAGTTCCATCTTGTCGACTTTATGGACTTTCCTGGCTTGGAAATTTTCCCTACTCAGTCTACTAGGGGCTTCTTTCTCTCTCAAATCTGCTCAGATTCACTTTTTTTGGAGGTATGTGACAGAACTTGTGAGAGAGCTGTGGTAACAAACCATTTTCATGTGGCCATCTTGGCTCCACCCCAATGGGATTCATTTTAATAAAAAATATTAAAATAGTATATACAAAGAATTTTTGTGAGAGAAAAGTACAAAAATCAAAGGGAATTCCAGTGTTTCCTTTTCCCTTTTCTTTAATCACTTGAGAATATTGACCTAGTAGTGATATTTCTGGTTAAAAGTATACACAAAATTTGTAGCTCTTTGAGCAGAGCTCCAAATGATTCTCCAGAATAGTTGGACTAGTTCACAACTCCACCAATCTCTTTTATTAGTCCCCATTTTCTCACATCTCCTCCATCAATTCTAAGTTCCCTTTCTATCGTACTAGTCAATCTGCTAGATCAGATGTGGTATCTCATAGTTCTTTTAATTTGCGTTTCTCCAATGAGTAATGTTTTAATGCATTTTTTTCATCTGACTATTGATAGATTTCATTTCTTCTTTTGAAATCTCTTCTTACAACTTACCAACTGGGGGATGACTCTTATTTTTATAATTTTGATTCAGTTCCCTATGTATTTGAGCAATGAGATCTTTATCAGAGGAACTACTTCTCATTCCCCCTACCCTTCCCCATTTCCTGTTTTCTTTCTAATTTTGGTTTTATTCATTTTGTAAAAAACATTTTTAATGTCACATAATCAAAATTGTCTATTTTACTTCCCATATTAAACTCTATCTTTTATTGGCATAAACTCTTCTCTTGCCAGGTACATTTCCCCATGGTTTGAGGTTGAGGGGTGCTCGAGATCCCAAAGTACTGACATTCTGGGTCCTGCCAAATGAATTTGATTCAAGCCTTCTCAGCCAAAGAAAAACAAAGTTTATTAAAGATTTGCCATATTGGGTAGATTCTTAGGGATCCTGAGCCTTTATGACACTACTGCCAGCAAGCCAGATTAATCTGAGCTGAGCTAGACTGAATCTGAGTGCCATGATTAAGGTAAAATGGAGCTCATATACAGAAAGTCTGTGGAGTCTGGGGTGATAGGAGGAGGGGTTTAGGGCAGACTGGAGCGCCTGGGGTAAGGTCAGACTCCAGTCTCCAAGAAATAGCTGAAGGCTACCTGAGTATGGCAGACAATAGAGGAATAGGGTAACAGAGCTAGGGTATAGATATTTTGATAAGATCAAGGGTGGGAAACAGCCAGAAGGGAATCCAGAGGTAACCCAGACAACCAAAGACTAGGCTAAGCTATTTGCCATGAAAAGCCAGATGAAGTGGAAAGATTGAGGGTCTGGTTCAAGGGGATTCCCACAGTCTAAACCCCATCAGTCCTCCCTCAAACAAATGGGATCCAAATTCTTTTGGGGTATGGAGTGGAGTTCTCAGCTTCTGAAACTGCTTCCTGCTGCCAAAGGGCGTAGAGCTGTCCCTGCCTCAGTGGGTCCCATTCAGGGGGTACATAGCCTGAGTTGTCATCTGGAAATTGATGGCTCCAAACCCGGAGGAGACAAAACTGGCAAGGTGGTTAAGCAAACAAGGATCAAACAGGCAGTATAGGAGCATAGAAAAAAGACAATTCCACTGGAGAGAATTAAAGATGACTATTTCATGCCTAGCTCTCCTAACCACTTGTTCTGTGTACCACACTGCTTTAGGATTCAGGAATGTGTAGCACACCCAAATTAGGTCATGGGTATCTAAGAGCAAGGCTTGATATTTGGTGAGCCTGTGGCTAGCCAGTCACTGGTGGCTCTCTGCTTCCATGATGCTCTGAACTCGATGAGGAGTCAGAACTTCCAAGGACTGTTCGGCTAGAAGTTTATATGCTTCCTCAATTAGAATGGCTGTAGCAGGCACAGAGTCTAATTGTTTTTAAAATAGGCAACTGGCCTAGGGTCAGGTCCTAAGGGCTGGGTTAGGGATCCCAATGCTTGTCTTCTCCTTTTATTAACATAATGAGTGAAAAGTTTTTCCGGATTAGTTAGAGTTATTGCTGGAGTGGTGGTCAGTTTAGTTTTCAAAGTCTCAAAAGCTTTAGCCTGGTCTGGGCCTCACTCTAGAAGGAATGAGTTGGGGCCCTGATTAGTAATTAGTGTTTGCAATGTAGCTTTTACCATGTACAATGTTCTCCAGGTTCTGCTAACTTCGCTTGGCATCAGTTCGTATAAGTGTTTCTAGGTTTTTTCTGAAATCCATCTGCTAATCACTTCTTATGGAACAATAGTATTCCATTATATTCAAATACCACAACTTGTTCAGCCATTCCCCAGTTGATAGGCATCCCTTAAATTTCCAATTCTTGGCCACTACCAGTTGCTATAAAAAGTTTTGCACATGTGAGCTCTTTTCCCATTTTAGTGATCTCTCTGGGGTACAGACCTAGAAGTGGTATTGCTGGGTCAAAAAGTATGCACAGTTTTATAGCCCTTTGGGATAGTTCCAAATCACTCTCTAGAATGGTTGGATCAGTTCACAAATCCACCAACAATGAATTACTGTTCCAATTTTCCCACATCTTCTCCAACATTTATCATTTTCCTGCTTTGTTGTGTTAGCCAATCTTATAGGTGTGATGTGGTACCTCAGAATTGTTTTGATTTGCATTTCTCTAATCAATGGTGATTTAGAGCACTTTTTGCATATGACTATAGATAGCTTGAATTTCTTCATCTGAATACTGCCTTTTCATATCCTTTGACAATGTATCAATTGGGGAATGACTTGTATTCTTATAAATTTGACTTGTTTCTCTCTAAGTTTTAAAAATGAGGACTTTATCAGAAACACTACCTATAAAAATTGTTTCCCAGCTTTCTGCTTTCATTCTAATCATGGTTGCATTGGCTTTGTTCAAGTAAAAACTTTTCAACTTAATGTAATCAAAATTACCTGTTTTGCATTTCATAATGTCCTCTATCTCTGGCTTGGTCATAATCTCCTCCATTCTCCATAAATCTGACAGGTAAACTATTCCTTGCTCTCCTAATTTGTTTATACAATCTGCCTTTATTTCTAAATGGTGTACCCATTTTGACTTTATCTTGGTATACATTGTAAGATGTTGGTCTATGCCTAAGTTCTGCTACATTATATTCTAGTTTTCCCAGATATTTTTGTCAAATAGTGAGTTCTTATCCCAGAAGCTGGAGTCTTGGGTTTATCAAACAGTAGATTACTATAGTCATTCACTACTGTGTCTTGTGTACCTAATCTATTCCACAGATCCACCAGTCTATTTCTTAGTCAGTGCCGAGTAGTTTTGATGACTGTTACTTATAATACAGTTTTAGATTTGGTATGGCTAGGCCACCTTCCCTTGCATTTCTTTTCTTTATTTCCCTTGATATTCTGGACCTTTTTTCTTCCAGATGAATTTTCTTATTATTTTTTCTAGCTCTATAAAATGTTTTATTTTTGGTAGTTTGACTGGTATGATACTGAATCAATAAATTAACTTGAAGAATTGTCTTTTTCATTATATTAGCTTGGCCTACCCATGAGCTATTGAAGTTTTTTCCAATTGTTTAGATGTGACTTAATTTGTGTGAGAAGTGTTTTGTAATTGTGTTCATATAGTTCCTGGGTTAGCCTTAGTAGGTATACTCCCAAATATTTTACAATGTCTACAGTAACTTTAAATGAAATTTCTCTTTCTATCTTTTGCTGCTGGGATTTGTTGGTAATATATAGAAATGCTGATGATTTATGTGGATTTATTTTACATCCTGCAACATCATTAATGTTGTTTACTATTTCAAGTAGTTTTTTACTTGCTTCTCTGGGATTCTCTAAGTATACCATTATATCATCTTCAAGGAGTGGTAGTTTTCTTTCTTCTTTGTTCTAATTCCTTCAATTTCTTTTTTCTTCTCTTACTGCTAAAGTTCATGTTTCTTTGACAGTACCGAATTACAGTGGTGACAATAGACTCCATTGCTTCACTCCTGAACTTATTGTAAATGTTTCTGGCTGATTCCCATTATATATAAAGCTTGCTGATGGTTTTAGATTGATGCAACTTATCATTTCAAGGAAGACTCCATTTACCCCCTAGTAGGTTTTTTTTAATGTTAAAAATTATTATTTTTATGTTATTTACTTATTTTTTCTTTAGGAATTTATACTCTTTTATTAATTAATTTTTATTTTTCAAAATTCACAAGATTTTGAGTTCCAAATTTTCACCCAATCTCCACCCTATGCCTGCCACAAGATGGCATGCATTCACATTACCATGCCCCCAATCTGCCTTCCCTTCCATCATCTCCCCTTCTCTTATCTACTTCCTTTTATATTCCTATAGTGCAGAATAGGTTTCTATACCCTGTTGCCTTTATATCTTATTTCCCCATTGCATGTAAAAACAATTTTTAACATTTGTCTTCAAAACTTCTAGTTACAAATTCTCTCCCTTCTTCCCTCCCCACCCACCCTCATTGATTAGGCAAGCAATTTGATATAGGGTTATACATGTATAGTCGTGCTAAACACTTCCATAATAGTTATATTTTGAAATACTAATAACATTGTCTTCCATCCTATCCTGTCCCCCATTTATTATATTCTCTCCTTTGACCCTATCTCTCCTCAAAAATGTTTCCTTTTGATTACTCTCTCCCCCAATCTGCCCTCCCTTCTATCATCCCTCACTCCCCCCCCCACTTTCCTGTAGAACAAAACAGCTTTCCATACTCAATTGAGTGTGCATGTTATTCCCTCCTTAAGCCAAATCTGATGAGATTAAGGTTCACTTATTCCCTCTCACCTCCTCCCTCTTCCTGTCCATGGTAAAAGACTTTTTTTAACCTCTTTTATGTAAGATCATTTACACCATATTACCTCTCCCTTTCTCCTTCTCCCAGTATATCTCTCTCTCACCCCTTAATTTCATTTTTTAGACATCATCCCTTCATATTCAACTCAGACTTGTGCCTTCTATATCTATATCTTTATCTATATCTATATCTATGTCTATGTCTATGGATATGTCTATGTCTATGTCTGTCTATGCCTATGTCTATGTCTATATCTATATCTTTATCTATACCTATATCTATCTATCTATCTCCATCTTCAGTATGCTTTTTTTCCACTTGGCTAATGATACTATTTAAGGAATTGTTATCTTAAAAAAATAATCAATTAATTTTTTTTTCCAGTTTACAACCCTTAGTCCACAAATTTTCCATCTCCAAATTTTCTCTCCCTCCCTCTCCTCCCCCCTCCCCCCAATATGGTATATAATCTGATATAGGTTCTATATATACCTTAACATAAAACTTATTTTCCCAATAATCAAGTTGTAAAGAAGAATTATAATCAATGAAATGAGCAGTGAGAAAGATTTAACAAAACCAAAAATAAAATAAAATAAAATGAGAGAGAGAGAGAGAGAGAGAGAGAGAGCAAATAGTTTGATTCAATCTACATTCAGGCTCTGTAATTTTTTCTCTGGATGTGGATAGCCTTTTCCATCATGAGTCTTTTGGAGTTATCTTAGAACCTTACATTGCTGAAAAGAGCTAAGTCTATCAAAGTTAGTCATGATAGAAGTGATGTATCTATGGTTATGTGCAATATTCTCCTGGTTCTGATCCTTTCTCTCATTATCAGATCATATAAGTCTCTCCAGATTTCATGAAGTCCATCTGCTCCTCATTTCTTATAGCACAAAAGTATTCTGTCACATTCATGTATCACAATTGGTTTAGCCATTCCCGAGTTGATGGGCAATTCCTTAATTTCCAATTCTTTGCCACCACAAACAGAGCTGCTACAAATATTTTTGTACATATATGTCCTTTTCCCCCTTGTATGATCTCTTTGGGATACAGCCCTAGAAGTGGTATTGTTGGGTCAAAGGGAGGAATTGTTTTCTACAGTCAATTTTTGTTCTTCCTTTTCCAAGTTGTTAACTCTCTCTTGCATATGTCTCATTTTTCTTCCTAATTTTTCTTCTACCTCTCTTACTTGACTTTTAAAATACTTATTTAGCTCTTACGAGAGGACTTTTTGGGCTTGAGATGAGTTTATATTCCCCTTTGAGGTTTCAGATGTGTGTATATTGACAATGTTGTCCTCTTCTGAATTTGTTTCCCTGTCCCCATAGCAGGAATCTTTGGTCATTATCTGTTTCTGCTTTTGCTCATGATGTTTTCCTATTTCCTGGCTTTTAAATTTTAACTCTCTTGCTGGAACGCAGGGGGAACTGCCCCAAGCTTCTTGTGCTGGGAGCCAGGGGCCTGGTCTGGGCTTTGCAGGCTGGGGCCTCGGGTGCTGGCAGCTGGAGTTGGTAGGGGTCTGCCAGCTTAAATGGTGCTGAACTGGGGTCCTAGTTGTGGTGGCTGGCATGTTCTGACATTGGGTTGTTTTTTTCTGTGTTTTCCCAGGGCTATGCTGAAGGTTTCAGGGTAGGGTTGGAGAAGTATGCCTGCTGGAGGATGCCCGCTCACCAGGCCTGTGCTGACACATGGCGAGGTTTGGTTGCTGAAGGATGCCTGCCTGCTTGTAGTTGTGCTGAAGCATGGAGAGGTTTGGCTGCAAGAGTGAACCTGAACACCTGGAATTGTGTTGAAGTGGGGGGAGCTTCAGCTGCTGGAGGAAGCCTGTTAGTTCTCCGAGGCATGCCGGGGTGCTGTTCTAGGTGTTTGCCTGCTCAACTACCCTGGAGTTCAGGATCTCCCAGTAGTTTGCTGACCTGAAGCTTGCTAGGGAACCTTCTGTCCTGTACTGCCTGTTCCCCTTCCACTAGAGTAAGATGTGCCTTTCCTGTTAATCCTTCAAGACTTCCTGGCTAAGAGACTGCTACATCCTGTATTTTTGCTGGCTCCACTGTTCAAGGATATTTTCTGGTGCAATATTTTATAGGTTACCACCATCTTGGCCTTCTATTTTATTTTCTGATATAAGCATTGAAGGATTTAAAATTTCCCCTAAGTACTGCTTTGCCTTCATCTCATAAGTTTTGGTATGTTGTCTCATTGTTGTCTTTCTCTTTCATGAAATTATTGATTGTTTCTATGAACCACTTATTTTTTAGGTTACACCAATTAGTTTCCAATTAATTTTTAATGTATTTTTCCATGGTCCTTTATTGAATTTAATTTTTATTGTATTATGTTTCGAAAGAGATACATTTAAAATTTCTGCTTTTCTGTTGTGGCTGTGAGGTTTTTATGCCCTAATACATGGTCAATTTTATTTAAAATGCCATGTGCTACTGAGAAAAAGGTATGTTTTTCCTATTCCAATTCTTGTTCTGTAAAGTTCTACAATACCTAACCTGTCTTAAATTCTATTAATTTCCTTAACTTTTTTTTTCTTATTTAAGTTAGATTGATCTAGTTATAAGAAGAGCAAATTGAGGTCTCCCAACTCCCCACCAAAAAATTCCAAAGCATCTCATTCATTTTTTTTGGTCACAAAAATACACTGGAAACTAGGACAAGTATATGTATAATGGGTTGACTGAGTGATTTGTAATATACTAATGTGAAAGAGTATTGCTTTGCTATAAGAAATGAGGAAATAGATCATTTTAAAAAATTCAAAAGTCTTATATGAAGTCATGGAGAGTGAAATAAGCAGAACTAGAAGAACAATTTTATTGTAACATTATTATTACAGAAATGCAGAATTTGGAGGACCTTTATGAACTGATGAAGAATGAAATAAGCAAAATCGAGAGAACTTTTCTAAAATAACATTTTAAAAAGTGACTTTGGAAGTTGTAAAAACTATGATCAATACAATGATCATTCTTGATTTCAAAGTACAGATTATGAGACATGCTTTCCCTGTGCTGTGCATCTATCAAAGTAATTTTTCTGTTGCACTTCCAGATCTCCAGATTCAGGTGAGAATAGGAGCCAGATCTTTCTTTGATTATACCCAGACTTGCAGGACCTAATGACCTTTGACTATCTCCAGAGGTGCTTGTCCCTTGAGGGAAGATAGCAAGAAGGCAGGCTGGGCTGATTTTTGAGTGTGCTAGCACAAGGGATCTTCCATTTCCTGCTGCCAATCTATGAACCAAATTATAGCAGAGTGTCTTCGCTGCAAAGATTAGCAATCTTTCCTTTGACTTCCATCTCCTATATTACCTGACATTTGAGGAAAGAGGAAGAAGAAAGATAGCAGGGTACACAATCAAAACCTGGTAGCTATTGTCTACAGATATCCAGGTCACTCCTCTTCCTTCCTCAGTGAGTTTTATACGTCACCTGTGATTTTCTCTCTGCCCCGATTTCTTTCCTTAAATTAAGGGATATTAGGATGCATACTGATGCTT